>CAUYQG010001219.1:0-20000 GCA_963574415.1 Tarsius wallacei
TGGTCGCGCGCGCCTGTAGTTCCAGCTACTTGGAAGGCTGAGGCGGAAGGATCGCCGGAGCCCAGCAGGTCGAGGCTGCGGTGGCCGGGAGCGGCCACTGCACTCCAGTCTGGGCGACAGAGTGAGACTCCAACTCAAAAATAAAAAAATTTAAAAAAGGCATATTATAGTGAGTTATTTTCAACAGATTCATGCAACAACAAGGCAGGGAAGAATCTGGACAGATCATTTTAAAGCAGCACCAAATCCGAATCAACCCAGATAGATATCACTAGGTTTGGGGATTGGGTTTTAAAGATCAATTTTTTAATTGATCAGTATATTGAATTAGAACATCCTCTCTAATACTGACAATACAATAGCAAAATTAGGGCAAGTAGTTTATACAGTTTGTACCCGAGGGTACTGATAAGTAAAATAAATCCAGTTATTTTATCGAAATGATGGAGAATCTATCTAGATGGCAAGTTAAGCAGCAGTGGCTAATAGAATAATACATAGTGTAGGTCATCTTACACTCGTAGGTTTGTTATACAATGGGTTCCATATACTATATAGCAAAATTTTTGCTTCAGTCTTTTCCCAAAAATTCAGGGACTGGGCTATTTAATTCAGTCACTGATGAGCTGATACCCACTTTTGTTAGGGTAAGTGAATATTCACAGAAGTAGAGGAGAAAACATGAAGGCCAAAGAGTAGGTGTAAAGGCAGATGTGCAGGTCTACATTTTGGCCATTTTTGTTGAACTGAGCTTTAGATCAGCAGTGGGACCTGTTGATACCATTCCAGATGACAACAGTCACTGAGATGATCTGTTAAAGAATCTGGGGGAAGAGATTACAAGCCACAAAGCTGAGTCGGCAGGCTTTTAAAAACTCAGCAGGTAAAGTTATCATACCCGAGAGGAGTGTACTTTTTAAGTTTAACAAGATTATTATAAGGCATGGTGTTATCTCCTTGGGGGAGCCTCTATATGTGTGTCTCCCTGAAAGTCTCTCAATTATTTTTTTAGATTTATCCAGACTTTATTTGTTTGTTTATTTACAGAAAGTGATATATATACAAATTGATGTAGAAAAATGCCACTTGTTTCAAGCTCTCACTAGGTTTTTCATTTGTCCTAGTCTGAATTCTCCCAAAGTGCTTAACTTTCAAAAGCAAACATAGAGCATGAAAAAAATAAACAATGATCTGAAACATAAAACACATTTGAAAAGCTTATTCTTTTATCTTATCAAGTGGTGGAACTTGTGCCAAGATAACTCTTCCAATACAATATTTAATCATTTTAATATATTTTCCTTTTTGAGCTAAAATTAATTTAAGTATACTATTTATTGAAATGAAATATACAGAATACAGAATAGAAGACCAAATATAATTAGGTCCCAGTGAACTTCCATCATAGTTTTCTCTAATAGTCATATGAAACAACAACAACAAAGCGATGTAAATGCTTGTTTTCCTGAAACACCATCTGTTATTTTTGTTTGAATTAAGTTCAGTGCTCTAAAGGTTATGGATACTGTGCAGTAATTGGTACCATTATGGGAAATGTTGTGACTTCTATGTATTGGACTTCCTCAATTATGCAACAATAGAATTCCAAAATAGTCTTTTATCAGAGGTGTAACTAAATATCTTGCTTGCTCTAAAATATAGACAATACAGTGCTGCATTATAAATTTGCTTGTTCTTAAACGAAAGAAGTTTGTTTTGCATATCTTTCAGGTAAATGTTGTTGCACCACATATATTGAGACTTTGAAGAAAGTAACTATCAAATTGTTTTCAAATATCTATAAATTGTATTAATTTTTCTACTTGAGGGAAATTAATTTTAGTCTTAATTATAAGAGAATTAGATTCCTTCCCCAAAGGGAGGCCAACACATTTCAAGTACTTTTATGCACTGAATAATTGTCAATAAATCTTTGTATATAATTTCCCCTCCCATTCCTCCTACCCCCCATAGAGCAAGGCCAAAATACTCTTTTGAAACACTTAAATAGCAGAACTATTTAATTGCATAGCATGTGGTTACAGATATTTTATATAGAAGCTATATCTGTCTCTTAACTTACACTTAAAATGACAAATTTAAGATTCATATTTCTTAAGCATTACTCTTGCAACATTATAAAAAATAATACTTGAAATAAAATAAAAAATAAAACTAAATGGTGTTTACACATAAACCAAAGTTATTCAAATTAGGGATTTTTGCCCTGACTATAAATTCCAATAAAATCAAAAGAGAATTTGAAAATATACAGGACTCTGTAGGGTATAGCAGTCATCTGGCCATGAACTTCATCACAGCTAGTGCTATGTCTTTGGGCACTCTGGTCAGTGTCAGAGATTGCCACCTGGTTAATTCATCTAGTGGTAATGATGATAATAACACCATTACACTGAGTGTACACTCAGTATGTACTGAGTGCTTTGCATAAATTAACTTATTTAATTATGACAACAAACTCCTATGGAAGGTACCATTATTATCTCCATTTCAAGGTGAGGAAATTGAAGTAAAAAATATCTGTGGTCCTGGGAAAGTAAGTGGCAGATCTAAACTTAGGCAACCTGGCCTCAAGATAAACCTGTGCTGCTAACCCCAATCCCAAATGACAGTCAGCAGCTGAGGTTTGCTTTGTGACCATCTTAAAGGGCAAACTTATAATGAAAGACCAGTGCATCAGCCAGGGCTTTTGCTCCACAGTAATAAGAGCAAAAGGCATTTGCTCTATGCCAAGCACTTCACGTACACCAATTTATTTAATCTTCACAACATCCCTAAGAGATCGACACTCTTTTTATACATACTTTTACAGTTGCGGAAATTGAGACACAAAGAGATTAAGTAACTTGACTCTGAATGCTATAGTAGCAGAGGCAGGCTTTGAACTCAGGCAGTCTGATTCTACAGTCTATGTTCTTTGCCATTAGGATATTGTGTCGTGTTTCAGAAACTTAAGACGTGAAGTAATTTATGGATCAACTCATGTTATAGAATCCAAGTTTAGGAGAAGAGGAGAAAACACATAAAAAGCCTTTTAAAATTAAAATTCAATAAAAATGGAAAACATATAAAAAATTTATTAATGACCAACAGTAAATGATCACTCCAAAAATTTAATCTATATATAAGCTCTTGTCTTAGTACTTGCTCTGGGTTGAATGGTGCCTCCAATTTCCCTCAAATGTATATGTTGAAGTCCCGACCCCTGGTACTTTAGAATATGATCTTATTTGGAGACAGGGTCTTTATGGAGGTAATTAAGCTAAAATGAGGTCATTTGGGTGGATCCTAATCCAAGATGACTGATGTCCTTACAAAAAGTGGAAATTTGTTCACAGATAGGTATAAAGAGAAGACAATGTGAAGAGACATGGTAGAAGAAGGCCATCTACAAGGCAAAGAAACTGGCCTGCCACAGACCTTTTTCTCACAGCCTTCAGAATAAATCAACCTTGCTGACAGTGTTATTTCAGGTTTCCAGTCTCCAGTACTATGAGACAACAATTTCTGTTCCTTAAGCCACACAGTTTATGATATTTTTTTACGCAGCCCTAGCAAACGAACACAGTACTTCTAAATTAAAATTAGCAGAAAACAAGTTCAAACTGCTTAACCAAAAAATATGATTTAATGGAAAGATACTGGGCCACCTCACAGAATTAGTAAAGATTTGAATCCCAAACTTCAGTATTTAGAGACTGGAGAACATCAGGAACTCAAGCAACATCTCCAAATCTCTCTCATTCTCTTTCTGTCTCACAGGCTACAGCATTTCTTATTCTTCTAATTCTTTCACAGATAGTCTTTTTTCACTCACATTATGACACCAAAGGGTACAGGTCCCCCACAAACTAACAACTACTTACTAACAAGCTTAAATCTCAATTCTAAACTAATAGGAGACAGAATCTGATGGGCCTGACAAACCAAGTATCTATCTCTGTTTCAGCCAGTTATGGCTAGGGAGGTAGGGCCACACAGGACAAATATGACTCTAGGAGCGGGATCACATTATGACTTTCATGGACCCTGGGCACTTTTGTCTTCATTGACCCTATCCTTACACATGCACACATAAACAACAACAACAAAAAACCTAAATATTTTTTATGATTGCATTGACACAAACATTAATACATTATTATACATTAAAACATTTTTCTTGACATGAAAGTTTTTTCTTCTTATTTTAAAGGAACCAAGATAGTTTCATGAGCCTCAAAACGTATCATAGACCCGAGGACTGAGCCTAATGTGGCTTTTTTTTGGTGAAGTCAACTTTTTGGAGAAAAAGAATCTGTCATTCAGGTGGACCATAATCAAATGTGCTTTTTTTTTTTTTTAATCTATGCTTTTCAAAGCCTTTTCCCCTCACTTTTTCTATGAAATACTCGTAACTTGTTTCATTGATGATGATACATGTAAATCAATACTGGAGGGGATATTTTTTTCCTTGTCTGTTTCTCCATCTAAAAACCTTTCATAGTTATAATGAAAAGTTATTGACTTCCACCTCTCAATTCCCATATGGTCTCAAAGGGATTGAATAACTTAAGATGTTTATTATGGAAAAGACTTGGGGTAACTCATTTAAACTCCTGGATTAAATATTTTTACTTATACTGAAGTATATTTCAAATCTCTTCTTAAATACATAGTGTCATATTTTACCAGCTATATCCATGGTAACTTGTTACTGAAGCATAGAGGGCATTCCTCCACTTTCATAAGTAAAATAAACTAAGAAGTCTACTACATTTACTGGGGAAAATACATATCTCTTGCTTTTAACATGATATTTAATTGCAGATCAAATTGAACAATGGTAGAGGTGTATTTTCTGTCCTAGGGATGTGTAAGGGGGTTCTAAGACTTATTCATCTTTCCTGTTATGTGCCATTTTTGAGTTCTTTCATCTGTATTAAAAATGATGGTAGAAATGAAACCACAAAGGCAGGGTAACAACTCTGCAATTACTTACTGAATTTCGGATCTAATGGGTTGGACATGTGACTAGGTTAAGTATAAGCAATAACACCTAGGTGACTGCTTTATGGAGCTTTCAAGTAGGATTGTCATTATATGACTTGAAATACCAAGTGAAGCATACTTTTGAAGAAAAAAAATCACAGCTTTTATAGACTTGTGGGTTACAAAAGTAGCAGCAGTTTCACAAGAAATCTTATTTTGAGAAATCAAATTAAACTAAGGCTTTGCAAAATGCCACAGCAACTGTACATCAGAGCCTTTGTCTATGTTAGTAGCTACTGAGTACATTATAATCACCCTAAGAACTTCCATCATTGAGAGCAAAGGATGATCTTCTGCATCAATGAAGTAGGTATAAAATAGTGGAGTAGGATTATCACTGACTTTGGGGCTCATTTAATCCGGAAGCATGATGGATGTGATGATTAATTTTATATGTCAACTTGACTGGGCCACAGGGTGGCCAAATACTTAGTCAAACATTTTCTGGGTGTGTCTATGAATGTGTTTTTGAATGAGATTCATCTTTGAATTGGTCAATTGGGTAAAGAAGATAGCTTTTTCCAATGTGTGTGGTCCCAATCCAATCAGTTGAAGATCTGAATGGAACAACAACAAAAAATGACTGAGGGAAGTAAGAGGGAATTCCTTCTGTCTGACTGCTTTGAGCTGAGACATTGGTCTTTTCCAGCCTTCAGACTTGAACTGAAATACTGACTACTCTTGAGTCTGGAGTCTTTACATCTAGACTGAATGAAATGTACATTATTGGCCTGTGAACTCAGGCTGAAACTTCAAATTTGCTTTCCTGGGTCTCCAGTTATCTGACCACAGAACTTGAAACTTGTCAGCCTCCATAATTAGTGAGCTAATTCCTTTAATAAATCTATCTATGCAAACATCCTATTGGTTCTGTTTCTCTGTAGATGCCTGTTTAATACATGTTAGGGAAAACTTAGTTTAAGTTCCTGCTTTCTAACATATCAAATATTTACCCTTCATAATTTGGCCAAAGTGAAAACAGTACATTGTAGTACTGTTTTCCAAAAGAATTTATTACCTGGATAAAAGGTGAAATAGTAGAATTACAACTTCTGTGATCAGGCATCATTTCTGAACAGAAGCCTTTGCTCCAACCTGGCCATCCTGTTTTGAAACTGGACTGACTAGTTTGGAACGTTAAAACTAGTGAGCAGTAGCACATTTTTGCATGGTGAATGGGCTGCCACGAAAAGTTGAACAAATGGCAGAAGAGGAAATGTGAGAAGGGTGGGGGAGGGACTTGGCATGTGACCTAAGTGCCCTCCTGCATTCACAGGAAGTGGGTATGGTGCAGCTACTGGCACTCCGTGGATAAGGACCGTTCTTGGATCTTTCGGAGAGGGCTTCATTAGGAACTTATGGGAGAATATAATATCTGTGTAGTCTCTCAATACAGGGAGATAGTTAACGTTACTCTCATGTGGGACAGGAAGACAGGGAAGTCTAAAAAATCCTGTTTCATCTGCTATGAAGACCAGAGGAGAGCCGGGCTCGGTGGCTCAGCCTGTAATCCCAAGCCTTGGAAGCCTGAGAGGTGAGTTGATTGCCTGAGCCCGCGGGTTCGAGACCCGCCTGGGCAACTTGGTGAGACCTCATCTCTACAATAAATCAAAAAAATTAGCCGGGTGTGGTAGCACGCGCCTGTAGTTCCAGCTCCTTGGAAGGCTGAGGCTGAAGGATCGCCGGAGTCCAGCAAGTCGAGGCTGCGGTGGTCAGGAGCGGCCACTGCACTCCAGTCTGGGCGACAGAGTGAGACTCCAACTCAAAAAAAAAAAAAAAAAGACCAGAGGAGTACAATTTTGACCATTGATGGAATCAATTTTAATGGAATCAATCAAAGGAAGACCTGTCCGAGTTGATCACATATGTAACTGCTGTCACCTCTCCCCGGACTCCTAAGATGACTTGGACAATACCATCAGAGAGCTCTGGAGAAGACTGTGGGGCCCAGACTCTCCCATACAGTTCACCTGAAGGCTCCAGTGGCAAAGTACTCTCCCATTAGCACACAGGAGAAAAACAAAACGAAACAAGGGCAAGGAGAAGACTGCCTTATGAGTTAAAGATAAGGAAAGACAGAGAGAGCAGCCACCATCTATGCCAGCCAGAAACTGAATTAAAAGAGAAGGATGTCCCATGCTGCAATCAACATACCAAGGTGAAGTTGGAGTCTAGAGAGGGGCTGGAACCCTAACCAAATTGTCCCGAGGCCAGAACAGCTGCTGTAGTAGAGATCTCCCTGCAAGGCACAGAGGGACCTGGAGAAGGGGGTAAGAGGAAGGAGAAACCAGGTTCTGAACCCAGCCTTGTGGTGAAGGAAGGAGGAGGAAAGAGGAGAAGGGCAAGGAAGGGAACAGAGATTAAAGTTCAGACATATTTCAGCTGATCTGAAAAGATTTATGCACAAATTCTCCAATCCTAGGCACCACAGGCAAGACTAGGCTGCACCCTGCTCAGATCCTTGTAGTTTGAAATGAAGTGTGTTATTTAAAAATGCTGTGGGATTCAACTCGCTATTCTATAATTTCTGTAAATAAAATATTTGGGGCAGAATTTTCTTAAAATTTGAAATCTGTTTTTCTACAACTATTTATAAATTTACGATAGATGAAATTACATTACAAGATTTTTATGGATCCTTTTGTAAACTCTGAAATTTGGAAAAGATTTTAAGAGTAGTGCAGTATAGTAGTCTACCATATGGTCATTCTCCAGCCACCGTATTCTTCTTAACATTACTATTTTTGATGTAACAGGATGTGCAAAAGCTTGGAGGCATTGGGCTAGATGGTCTCTACAGACTTTTATACTTCTCAACTTCTTAGGCCATGTTGGGAGAATTTCAGCCAGTGTAGTGGATATTTACTACCATCATATAGTTTAAGCAAGCACTAAAAAAATGTTTAGACTCCTATTATATTATTTTATGGATTATTATTTCATGGATCAACAGTATATAAAAGATTTGCTGTTGTTTTTCCCACTTTAACTAATGATAAAGTCTGGGCCAAAATATATTAATATGGAAAGTAGTATCAGTTGAAATACATGACTAATCATGGTGGATTAAAAAGAGAGTATCTCTGATTGCACATTCTTGCCATTTTCTCTGTCTATCTGATAGATATAGATATACATACCTGTATATATAAAAACTAAGAAAGCAAGATATTTTATTCTCTCTCACTGTTGTTTTATGTGCTGGGGATCTTGGGATATGTAAAGTGATAGAGCATAATTGGAAATGCAAAGTGTTTCCTGGATTCTGTTAGTATTTGATGTTTGACTGATGAGCATTTCATTGCCATTTGCAATTTCACATCCTGCATGTAGACAGAACTGCATATATGAGCTTGCAAAGGTTGCTACTTGGGATGGAAACCTTAAGGTAACCTTCTGGAAATTGCTTATTCATTTCAAATTAGAAAATATCCACCACGTTCTAATACCTTGAAAAATTTTGAATATATTGTGACTTTAGGCTCATCATTTATTGTTATTTTTATTTTAAAGATGTGGGGTACAATTCAGGGTTAGGTATACAAATGATCATTGTACAGGTAAAGTATGGGCCTCACTTTGGTCCCCCTGTCATCTGGTTTGAGATCAGGTACTCTTGTTGATGAAGTGTGTCCCTCTGCTCCCTTCCCTGGCAGTTTCCCACTACTGCCAATCCATTTCTTGTAGTATTATGATAATTGTTAAGGTTCTGCTTATGAGTGAGAACATGTGGGACTTAGTTATTTGTTTCTGTGGTAGATCATCCATCCAAGTTGCAGGGTTTATAATTTTGTCAGGACTCATCATTTTTTATACAGGAAATCGATCTGGCCTAAAAATTTTCTCAAGAAAATCCTACTTATTTTGCTCTAGTACATACAGAAATCACCAGTACTATAAGCAGCCAGAGTATTGCTAATCAACATTTACTGTTCAATGAAAATTTCTATAGTAGGCCTTTAGTATGGATTTTAAAGACCTTTCCTTTTTAATTGTAACTCGTTCAAAAATTAACTAAAAAAGGAAAATGTGTTTATCCATTTAGCAGAACTTAACTATTTTCATTTACCCATGTTTACTTCCTCTCTTTGCCCACATGTAAGACTATTTTGCATAGCTGAAGGTTCTTCATGTATCTACTTATTTGCTCATTCATTCTTTCAAGAAATATTTCTGAAGTTTCTACTAAGTACTAGATACTACATTTCATTGGGATTACAAAAATGAATATGACACACTGCCTGACCAGGGGAGGTCATGGATAGCAAAAGAGATCCGTGTGTAAATAGTTAACTTAGAAATATGTAAAGAATGCTTTCAAATTGTAACAGGGGACACAGTAGAGTCAATGGAACAAATGAGGTAAGAAAATACATTGCAGGCAGGACTTCTGATACACTGTGGGTTCTAGGGAAGATGTAAGTAGTTCGGTGTGGGTAGGAGTACAGGGTATCATGCAGAATATGGAGAAATGAAGCTGTTGAAAAATGGTAGAGGGTAAGAAAGTTCTAGTATGCTATACAAACTATTTGAACATCTCTTCCTTTGAAGATGTCATTGATTTTAAAGAGCAAAGGATATGATCAGAAATATATTTTTGAAAGAGCACATGGTGGGAAGGTGTAGGATGGATTAGGCCAGGAAGAAACTGGACACAGAAAGATGAGGAGGGTGGTAATTGCAGTAGTTTACGGAAGAGATCGTGGGAGCTTGAACTAAGGCAGCTTGGTGCAGGAAATAGAGAGAAGCTAAGGATTCCAACAGATACTTACCAGGTAAGTGAAAGAGAAGACTCCCAGACTTCTGACTAAAGAATGCAAAAAAAGGAGCAAAGTATATATGATTGTCTTGAGGAGCAGGGGAAAGAGGTGGTAGGGAGGACGTGAAGGAATGGAGGGTGTGGGCAGACACGGTTGAGTTGATTTTGCCTCTTGTTGAAGTCACCCAAAACAACAGATTGAGGGTGGCCCAGAACTGAATATTAGGTGATGATTGGTGACCAGAGTATGAGCAGTTTACAGGCGAGATTGAAAACACCAGATAGCACTAAGATGTGAGCAGACAGAAACAGCAACTTCAAATGTTGTCTTTTGTTTTGTATAACAATATGTACCTCTCTATAATTTCAATAGCTACATAATATGCCACATAGTGAATATAACATAATTTAGCAAATGTGTAGAATTATTTCTCCCTTAACATGGCAGTGCATTGAGCGCATTTATACCTGTGCTTATTTTGATGCCGTTGTTTTTTATGTTAGTTTTATAGACTTTTTTTTTCATAAACTGGATCATCGGGTCAAAGAATATGAGTGTTTTTTGCCTTTTGTTTTTCCAAGCTATTTACCATTATTTATGCATATAATACTAGAGAACAGATTCGGTCTTACAGAATTTGGTGAGTGAAATAAATTCTGGACTGAAAGTCATAGCCTCAATGAATATAACAGGATATACTATTCATTTGGTCTGAGCTGAATTATTCTCTTATATCACTCACGTAAGATAAAGGTAATTCCAGAGTTGGTGAGAGTCCTAGCAAGAGTCATTTCTTGACTTCATAATAGCTTGGGTGCTATACTTTTGTTGTTGTTATTTAGAATTCTATTAGAAGAAAGCAAAACACTTTATCAAACCTTGGAAAAGTTAAATTTTACTCTTGATTCTATTAGGAAAAAGTGAAATTGACCATATAATTTGAAGTTTCACTTGTGGATTCCAGGATTATTTCACAGTGGAGCTGCATCTGATTGGAAGAGCAGGCAAATCATATTTTTGATGCATTGTATTTATATGGAGGACTCCATTTATTGTCCTAAATGTATGACATTAACCTTTACAGTTTCTAAGATGACGAGAAGGTACAAATTAAATAACAATATCTGTTATCAAAGATAATCACTGTATAAGAATACATAATTTTGAGTGAAACCATTATATAAAGTTCAATCATTTGTGCGGAAATAATTAAGTTGCCTTGACAAGCCTAATGTTGATTTTACTGTCTTCTCTTTCCCTAGTGTTTTTGCTTTTCCGTTTGTGCAAGAGGAAGACGACATATGATGTGCGCTCGGCTCCTGTGTCTGAATATGGCTCCACAGGGAAGACTTGAAACAACTGAAGCTATTGCTTTTCAGAGATCTTTTATTTTGAGCAGCTGCCTTAACAGTCTTTATCTTGTTCCATCACATGAGATATATCTTTGCAGTAGGAAGAAAAAAAGATATGACTGAGCAATATTTTTTGACGAAAATTAAAAATCGCAAAACCCAAAACAGATAAATGTTCCTGAACTGATATTTTTATGTGAGAGCTACATAATTTTTTGATTCTAGTTTTGAGGCATTCTTTTAGCCTTCCAGATTTTTTGTTTTGTTTCATTATTGCATTTTGGTGTAATACTTTGAGCCCTTATTCAGAAGGCATCTGCAAGAACTCATCGACAAAAATAGATTTCAGGGCTGAGCATTCTGAAAGACAATTTAGTGCCTCTTTTCCTCTCTGAAGTGCCTCAGTTCACTGACTCTTAATGTAATATCGGGAACAAATTATGCTTGCTTATCTAATGGTGCTTAACTGGAGTGCTAGGCTGGAGTCATACTTGCTTGTGAGATGTGGCAGGGTGTAACTTTTAGCCTATAATCCCCAAATCAGCCAGGAACATAGCTGATGACCCTGTCAACACCTTTCAGGCATTCTTAGTACCTTTGAGTTTAGAAATTTATAGGTTCTCTAAAAGCAACAGTAGCATATTATACTGCCACATTGCATTTCAAGCTACATTTACATAATTGCAGTGAATATGATTAATAACAATTATATTAATTACTTGTTTTACTCCTTATGGCTGATTGACTGAATTTACTAGTTGCTTTGATGTTTTCAGAAAATAATTCAAATTACCTTTCCATTTCAGTTAAGAAACTTAGAGAAAATAACACTCTGAATTGTTGAAAAACAGAAGTTCTCTCCTAAGGGGCAATGTTGTTGGCCTTCTAAACTAAAAACTAAGTGGAGTTGCAATACTTATGTTGATGCTTTGCCTCATTTGATTCCTTTACTCTTTAACTGAAGGCCAGCCTTTGATTATAAATACATAGACTATAAAAATATATTGAGTTTTGAGTTTGGTCTGCTCAGTAGGTGAGGACTTCATATTTTGCCCTACACACATAAGTTTTAAAAGAATAACATGAATAGATGTGACAATGGAAACCAATACAGGGAAAATCTAGACTGCAACTCTGAAACAATATTGATAATACCCAATAGTCCAACACAAAGGCTAAGAAATATGTCAAGAATGTGGTCTTTCTTTGGGAGGTTGGTCATTCCAGAAAGGTGGATTTAGAAAACAGTGAAGCAGAAACCCTCCTCTGACACATTTTGACTTTGGAGTCTGCTTGAAGTCATGTTTACTAGTAGGAAACTTGAGTGACTGGATCAGTTTTACAATGCCATATCCTATTTAAACTCTGAGAAGATAGATGTGTTCATTAAATAAGTTTGAACAAAGACTGAATATGTACAGGGAGCTGAGCTGGAGGAATAGTCACAGAAGTAGATTTATTTTTATTTTTATTTTATTTTTATTTATTTATTTTGAGTTGGAGTCTCACTCTGTCGCCCAGTCTGGAGGGCAGTGGCACGCTCACAGCCACCCCAGCATTGACCTGCTGGGCTCCAGCAATCTCTCCACTTTAGTCTTTCAAGTAGCCAGAACTGAAGGTGCGTGCTACCATGCCCAGCTAATTTTTTTGGTTTATTGTGGAGATGAGGTCTCGCTAAGTCGCCTGGACTGGTCTCGAACCCACGGGCTCAGGCAATCCACTTGCCTTGGCCTCCTAAGGTGCTGGAGCTGACCCACCAATCCGGCCAGAAGTAGATTTAGATGTAGTATTTTTATATTTTAAGTAGTTATTTCTCTGATGAGTATGCTATTTCGTCTGTAGTAGGTAATATAAAGAATAAAGTTTTAAACTTTTAAACTCCTTAACTGAATATTTTCAAAGGAATGAGCATAGTTTTTATCCTTAGCAATTATAGTTAGTAAGTAATGATTATCAGGCAATATGGTAATTGTTGAAATATCACGTGAGTACCAGTAACAAAGCCTTCTGTTAAAACGCTAAACGATTTGTTATGTCAAGAGTTCTCACATTTTTTTATTGTAGTTTTCTTGCTGCAATGTATTTGACACATTTATGGCATGTTTCTTCATCTTCTTGTTGGATTTTTTTCAAACAAGACTTTTCAATATTATGTTAGCATTGATACAGAAAAAAGCAGACCACTGTTAACATTAGAATGTTATTGAGATTTCAAAGGCAGAGGACATTACCATTTTCTATTTCTTCTCTATAATACAGTGCTTATAGTATGATATTTCTAAAATAGCAAGCACTTTTTGGGGAAATAAGTTCAGTGTATAGCCGAATCATTTTTCACATAAAACTGACATAGGTAGTACCACCTGGGCTAAGCTATTAAAAATATTAGTACAATAGTAACTACCCACTATACTGGCCAATCAAAGCTTATTCGTTTTTAGCCATCCTGATCTAGATATATACTTTCAGGATAAAGAAGGATTTGTTTCCTTTTTCAATTGGTTATAAATGGAAGTCATCAATTTTTTTCTGACTTTCATCTTCATGGTTTGAAATAAAGAGTCAGATGCATGGCTTTTCAATTTATTTTACTACTTTATTTTATTACTTGGTTATTTTAAGGTCAAAAGATTTCCATTTCCAAAATACATAATAGAAATAATAAAGCAGTAAAATTTGGACTTACAATAATATGGACATTTTTCTTAAAAGTGTCAACATGTATTAAAAGTTATTAAAAAGGCAGTAAAATTTGAACTTATATAGCATCACCTTTACCTCAAGATGTCAAACTATGGTTTTAAAGTTATTTTATTAACCTAGCACTAATAATTATTTTTCTTATCAACAGAGAAAGTGAAGTAAAACCTAGTTACCTAAGTAATCATTAGAGTTGGAAACACTAGATTTATTAATTTGGTTTCATTTACCCAAAGCTCCACATTTCTGCTGTATTTGCTTAAGGTCAAGTCTATATAATCTAATAGTTGAAGGGAAGGTGAGGTGTTCTAGTTAAATCCAACTCCAAACATCATTTTTAGATAAATTATCTGGAGAGTTAACTAAAGACGGTTTCTTTTAAAGGCTGTCTATAGGAGATAATGACATCAATTTTTCATTTAGCTATCATGATACTAGCCATGATGTCTTCTGTTAAATGTCCCTTCAAGGTAGGATTCCAGAATCTCTGCAAAATCTGAAACAATGTTCTTGATGTAGGTAATTTAGCATCTTCACAAAAATGCTGTCATAATTCATTTGGAAAATAATACCTTTATCTGTCTAAAATAGTTTTTCCTAAGAATAATGTTTCATAAGGAAAAACAATTGGCCTGTTCTTAGACAAAAATGCTATTAAGTAATATGTTATAGGAACAGATAACATTTTGCTTATCTTTGTGATATTAAAAGAAATAATCAGTACAGAAATGTTTCAGTTGAGGACTACTAAGTGAAAAGGCACCAAGAGAAGAAACCCTCATCCATGTTTGCACAACAACAAACAGCCTTTTTATCCCAGGAGGTTTGTAGTACTTGGCGTTTCTAGAAAGCTATAGCACAAGTAGTGTTGGAAGGGATTGTGAATTTTTGCCAGCGGATTGTCCCTGGTGGTAACAGGTCCCTCAGAATTGAAAATTAACGGTGATGTAGCATGTTCTATGTATCATCACTATATTCTTGATCTTTTATTTTTTTATTTTAAAGCTGTGGGGTACAATTCAGAATTAGGTAAACAAGCGGTCATTGCACAGGCAGAGTTGGGGCCTCCCTTTGGTCCCCACTTGCCTAGTTTGAGATCAGGTACACTTATTGATGTTGTGCTCCCCTTGGCAGCACCCCCCTTTCTTATAGTATTAGATCATCACCGTATACTTAACACTTAGTGTTAAGTTTATGTAAACAGTAGCCAATTGTAATAATAACACATTTATTAACACCTATTATCCAAAGGTCTTTGAAGACAAACCTGCACAGAAGCTTTTTTCTTAGGGAACAAAAGGAATAGTTTCCTTAAAAGGATGCAACTATTTTGAAATATTCTCAACTGATCTATGCCAGTGGGAGAATACTTACATGGTAGAATTATTTAGGCAAAGTGCTTGAAACATTAGGATACAACAGAAAATGGTTTTGAAAGAATTTCTTGCTTAATGTACATTTTTTGCCAGGACACCCCTAGTGACCATTTGACATCTCATGCCTGGAGTGTTTAAACACTGTGGTGCAGGTTTCTGATTCTGTGTTCATCAATTTTTAAATCCATGTGTCAGTAGTAAATGTGCTGATTAGTAGAATAGATAGATAACTTCTGGGAGCTCCTTTTCCTTTATTGACAATTCTTTTGTAAAGCAAATGCCAATCCTGCAGGCTACAAAGACTGGAACTCTTTTGTTCATTAGACATGCAGTAGTGAAATGTGTAACATAGCTATGGAAATATATTTGCAATACGGTCTCTTTGCACAATTTGTGTACAAATACCACTCTCCCTATTTACTCCAATTAGCAACGTATAGTGGAGTATTCACAGTCTCTTTTTAGGTTTCTGTGACCTTTAATTGGCACTCATTTCAGACAATTGCCATATTAGATGTTGCCAGCTTCATCTTTTGTAATTAAATTTCAAAAGTTATCATCATAGTACTTTTAATATTTAGAAAACAAGTTTTCTATCTTTGACTTTCACTTAAAGACTATTATCCACTCCTGAAGGACTAATTATGTTGGTTATTTTTAATTGCTCCTCTGAAAAGAGTGCTTCACTGGAATGAATCTCTCCCTATCAAGAATATGGGAAAACAAGCAGCTACTTATCTCTTTTGGCTTAAGCCACAAGACCACAAATGAAACAAACACAGACTAATCTGGTGATGCCATTAAAAAAACGCATCAGTGACATGAAAGCTTATGTGCAATAATAAGTAAAAAACACATCGTACTTCTATATATCTGGCGCTGTTCTGCAAGTTACATTACACTGGAGTTTTTGAGATAGGTGCTACTATTATCCCTATTTGTCACCTGAGAGAAAGAAGGTAAGAGAGATTAAGAACTTCCCCTAATCACACAGCTAGAAGGCATTACAAGTAGAATTTGGCGTTAAGAGGTCTCGATTCAGAATCATTTCTCAGTCATCATGCTTTATCACAGGCATCGTACCATGATACCTTTTTCTCCAGGCTTTTCATTTGATTGTTTTGTCTAACTTTGTTCACAGAAAACCTTCATAGGAATGTCTATATTTTTGATACTTCTTTATTGGGGCTATTAAAAGTAATAAGTTGTAATTGTTATAAAATTAAGCACCTAACTTTTGAGAAGTTATGCTAGTTTTCATTTGTTTCTGGCTTGACTTGGTCTGAACCAACAGTCACAAAATCTGAATTAGGCTGGTCTTATTATATTGTCATGCTCCAGTCCCCAAAAATAATCATTATAGAACATAACTTATCATTCTTACGAATTCTATTGAATGATGAGCTCAGCTGCTTGTACAAATCATTTTATTTAACTTCTAATCTAATACTACTTAACAGCAAATCAGGGAGTAGTATTTTCTTTTGTGGTGCAGGAGAATTTTACACTTGTAAAATGTGATTTTATATCTTAGCCCATCATCCGTTAAAAACAAAACCAATAAAATTTTGCTGCATTATAACTATTTTGTAAATTGGAAATATTTTTTTAAGTCAGTAACTATTATGTTATCATAGCAAAATTGAGATAAGGGAGGTTGACTGAAGCTAGAATTTAGCAATGGCAAAGAAAAAAATACTCTTCATTGTTAGGTCAAATGCAGTTGAATTTTGACCTATGTGTGATGGCCTTGTCCACACACAGTCAATAACAGTCAGTGACTAAATTGATCTATTTTTGTTGATTTGGAGTTTTTTGTCAGCTTTAAAGATCAATTTTTGCCTCATTGCTCAGGTTGTCATGTAGTGTCTTTATTTGATTCTTATCACTGAAAGATAAAAGACTGCCTACTTATCAATCAAGGATGTGTCCCAGGTAAAGATAGACAATATGATGTTAGGTAATTTAGTTAAAGAAATTGCTGATGTTGAGAAATATAATTTATTATGATTCTTATAAGTGTTTAATTTGGCCATTTTGGCTACTATGCTTATCAAATTTTGTAGATAATGATTTTCATGCCACTTGTTTAATGCCTCTTGATATGGTGATGATCTAAACTCTATGCCAAGTCAGGCAAGCGCCATATAGCTTTTTGTTTATAATCAGAGACAGAGCAAGCAAGATAATTAAAAATGTAGGTTTGAATAATGAATATATTTACATGTGGAAAAGGACAGAGAAAATTGCATTTTGAGGTATCCAGGACCATTTAAGTGTGTTTAACAAAGGTGGTTGGAGGGAGTCATCATGTCTTCTAACTAGTCAGAGGTAATTCATTGATGAGGTGTATTTTTTAAGAGCAATTGGAAAGAGAGGGAAATAGCTGTTAGCAGGCTTTATTTGAGCTGAGGGAGACATTCTAGGAGTAGCCTATAACATGGGAAAATACGGTTGTTGATTGCCAGTGTAAAATGTGTAGCAAGAAATAGGCATATAAACAAAAGAAGGCGGAGCTAAATATTGAAGACTTATTGTAATTCTCTGAAAGAAAGTGATCCTTTAATGAGACTATAGTGCTATGAAAATCCTGCTTATACTTGGAAAAAAATATAGAATGTATAGGTTTAAATGAAAATCTCATCCTGTAGTAAATTAGTCATTAAGTATATTCTAGAGTACTTTCTTAACCTGTGTCAGAAGTACCTGGAAAACACTCATTAAAATTTCATTTATCCTTAGTAGTAGGCAGATTATTCCCTAGAACATTGTCTAAACGCTACCGAGAGATGTGATTTGACTAGTAAATTAATGGTTTCTGGTGATCTTAATGTTACCATAACATTTGGAGGCACTGCTCATCAGGGGTGCAATATTGTGTTTCACAAGATACATGAGACAAAGGCACTTAATGAGTTTTGGCTGTGCTGCACATATTGTGCACAATTCTGTTCAAACTGTTATAGGCTTCCAGCCAAGATATGTAGGAGAAATTGCCTAAAAGATTAGTAAAAGAAATGGTCCCATTCCCTGTTGTGCACCCCTGTGATTGGATTGTCAACAGTTGGAGAAAATCTTGGTATAGACAGTCAACAATTAGTTAGTGTCAGTTCGTGGGAAGGCTGGTCTTCTCAATAAGATGTATGAGTAAGGAAATAGGGACTCCGGCATAGGATTTCCTTCCTTGTCTTTAGCGATGGTTTTAATAGGGAATAGTTACTCCTATTAATCAATATTCATGCTCATTCACATTTTAAATGATATTTTCTGTGGTAAATTCCATTGATATGCTTCTAGAACATGAGATGGCTAGATATAGTGCAAGATTAATATTCCATTTTTGTATATGTAGCAAAAATTTAAAATTATTCATATGTTCATTAAATTTTAAACATAAATAACAATTAAAGTTGTTGCCCATTAATTGTCTGCAAATGAAAAATGGCAAAGGCTGTTATCTGACATGGTCTACTGCTTAGAGGAAATACATACATAGGTATTATTCTTGAGTTGAAGAAACACTGTATGATGGAAAAATAAATTATCCATTAATATTTGATACATTAAACCATTAAACATATACAAATGGAATAGTGTTATTAAAATGTTTTTGTAATTATTGTAGCATATTTTCTTTAATAGTTGTGACCATTTTTTCTTTTAGGTTATCTAAAAAGCAGCCATCTCTACTTTATCTGTGTATAAATTAAAGGTTTTGTTATGTCATTGCAAAATATATTAGCCAATGTTTATAAAATATTTTCTATATGCCAGGAACTATCCAAAGTACCTTAATATATTAGCTCATATAAATATCACAAAGATCCTATGAGGTAATTACTGTTATCAGTGTCAGCATCATTTTATAGAAAGGACAAGAGAAACTTGTCCAGCTCACAGCTAGAAACTGGTGAACATTTAATCCTGGTAGTCTGATGACTGAGTCAGGCTGGTGGATGATTATGTGTGCTACCTTATCCAGAATACCTGGAAATAAATGTTTATGGCTAGTAGAATTGAACTGTAAAATGTTTCAAAATGAGGAGACATTTTTAAGAGTGCGTGTGTTCTACTTAGAGAAACATAATAGCTGAACTAAGAGTTGAAATAATTGCATTCAGTATAATGCAATTATTTTAACCATTTTTAAGCAGATAGTTCAACGACACTAGGTACATTCACATTTTGGGGCAAGCATCACCACTGTTCATCTCCAGAACTTTTTCATTACTCCAAGTTGAAACAATGAGCAGAGACCCATTAAGAAATAACTCCTAGTCCCTAGCCTTTTCTACTCTCTATCTAATGCTATTTGACTCTCTGTCTCTATGAATTTGTCAATTCTATTATAAAGTGCTTAAATAGTGTATATTCATTTTAAATAGGTTAGTATTTTAAGTATACTCACATTTTCAATTCTCATTCACAGTACAAAGATAAAATTCAATTCAGTCTCTGAATTATCACAAATTCCCTATTAGAGAAGTCATATTAATGAGACTTTACTAAGAATTACAAAATACAAAGACGCCACCCTTCTACCAATATAGCTGGTGATTACTTAGATATTGAGGATACGATCTGAGTGTTTGAGAACAAAATGATTTTTGTCCTATGGCTTGTCTTGACCTTCAGAAATATACCACTAAGTCTGGTGACCACTTACAAACCTATTTTGAGATTCTTTTCAATCCTCTTAGTCTTTTAGATTACTAGCAAGCACAAGGATTACCAGTCAAGAAGCAAGGAACAGATGTCAG
>CAUYQG010001220.1:0-11053 GCA_963574415.1 Tarsius wallacei
AGACATCTTGTTGACAGCCTGAACTGTCATGTGGGCTGGAATGTGGATTCAGTGTGGACTCCCAGGCCATCCTGCCCCCTTACCCATCAGAGGCAGAGAGATGGGAATCTCTCCAGAGTGAGATACCCCTGTCTACTCATTAACATAGTAATCACCAAATGGGTCTATCAGACCTTTCATCAAAAGCAAAAAGGCATGGTTTTTCTCTTGTTCATGCCATCTCTTTCTGGCATGTCCCTCTATCTTTCCCCTTCTTTTTCTCTAATGAATTATGTTTTTTGTTTTTGTTTTTGTTTTTGAGTTGGAGTCTTACTCTGTTACCCAGACTGGAGTGCAGTGGCCACTCCCGGCCACTGCAGCCTCAACCTGCTGGGCTCCAGCGATCCTTCCACCTTAGCCTTCCAAGTAGCCGGAACTACAGGTGCGCGCTACCACGCCCAGCTAATTTTTTTGATTTATTGTAGAGATGAGGTCTTGCCAAGTTGCCCAGGCGGGTCTCGAACCCGCGGGCTCAGGCAATCCACTCACCGCAGCCTCCCAAAGCGCTGGGATTACAGGCTGAGCCACTGAGCCTGGCCAAATGATGTTTTGAAACTACGCTGGCCGTTCTGAAATTCATTTCAGGGTCCAGTCAAAGAAGCCATGAGTTTTGCACAGCACCCCACCCGGCAACAATAGGAGTACATTTTGTTATTTATGACAAGTCCCTTTCAACCACCTGTGTTTGTGCTAATAGGTGACCCTTGGTGGAACCCTAGACAGCTGCAGGTGGGGCTTGGGGTAGCCAGAGGAACCAATCTGTGATTAGAGGGTTGAAACTTTCAGTCCCACTCCCAGAGCCGGGAAGGGAGACCAATAACACCAGTAACAAACGATCTCATTAATCATGCCACTTAATGGGATCTCAAGAAAAAACAAACAGGCCGGGCTCGGGTGGCTCAGCCTATAATCCGAGCACTTTGGGAGGCCGAGGTGAGTGGATTGCCTGAGCCCGCGGGTTCGAGATCCACCTGGGCAACTTGGTGAGACCTCGTCTCTACAGTAAACCAAAAATTAGCCGGGTGTGGTAGCGCGCGCCTGTAGTTCCAGCTACTTGGAAGGCTGAGGCGGAAGGATCGCCGGAGCCAAGCAGGTCGAGGCTGCGGTGGCCGGAGCGGCCACTGCACTCCAGTCTGGGCGACAGAGTGAGACTCCAACTCACAAAAAAAAAAAAGAAAAGAAAAAACAGACGAACAAAACAAAAGAAAAACCCTACACAGGTTGCAGGGGCTTACAGGTTGGTGAGGAGCTGGGAGGACGAGGCACTCAAGGAGGGCATGATCGCTCCAACCCCTATACCTTGCCTTACGCAACTCTTCCATGTGGCTGTGGCTGAGTTTTAGCCTTTATAATAAACTGGTAATAGTAGGTAAAGTGATTTCCTGGGTTCCAGGAGTTGTTCTGGAAAATTATCAAACCTGAGGAGGGCCAGTGGGGACCCCCACATAGTCAGCTGGGCAGAGATGTGGGTAGCCTGGGAATCCCATCTGTAGCTGACATCTGAAAGGGGAGCAGTCTTGTGGGACTGAACCCTTAACCAATAAGGTGTGAGCTGACTCCAGAGAGTTAGTGTCAGAACTGGGTTGAATCATTAGATACCCTGTTGGTGTTGTTGAATAAGACAGCAGCTTAAGCCAAGAAGGAATCGGGTGGCTCGTTGACCGGGGAGCCCAGAGATGAAGCTGGCCCCAGAAACCCCAGGGACCCCACTACTGTGGTCCGCTCCCTTTTGGTCGATCTTCTGCCTGTCTCACCAACAAGGACCAGTTCTCCTCTCTCTGCATGTTGCCCTAATCTTTCCCACAGTGGACAGGCTCCCTGGGATGACTGGGAAGGGAACCCAGAGATAAGGAGGGGTGAGGGTATGCCCCACACAGCTCCCGCAAAATCCAAGTTCAACAATCCTGGAGGAAGGAGAGCTTCTCGTTCCCAGAATCTAAATCTGATGGCATAGCTTGGGTTATCAGCCCTCCTCTGTGGCCAGGACAGTGGGCCTTGTGACTGTCAGCCCCTTCCAAACTGCAGAGAAGCCCTTCCGGGAAAGATGGGGAGGGATGGTTCACAAACAAGACATCAGACATCACCTCCCTGTCAAAGCGGATCAGAGTTTGTAGAAAGCTGAGCGGTGGTCACCCAGCCCAACTGCCCTACATGCTCAGGGAAGGGCACACGGGGGCTCACAACCTCCATTCCTGGCGGTGCCACTTCACCCACCTGAGTGGCCTTGGGCCCTTGAATTCCTCACATCTAAATCAAGGGCTTGAACTGGCTACAGCTATGGGAAGCCCCTCACAGCTTGGATTATCCGGGACTGTCACAGATGCATGAAATGAAGCCCTTTTGGATAGGGGCCCCCGCCTTAGCTTGAGCCTCACCCTGTCAGGGGGTAGGGTGGAGGGTGACTGGGGTAGCTGGCATGGGGGCTGGCTGAAGGCCGAAGGGGGAAGAGCTAAAGCCAGGACGAGAGGAGACCAGGCAAGCAGAGCCAACAACCAGAAAGCAGATAGATGGCGGCATCATTGGAAGATCAAGTCACTCGCCGGTAAGTAGCTGAAACCAGGAAGAACTGCAGTCAACATATTCAAAGTGGGGAGGATGCTGTCAGTCAGCTCAACTCTCAGACTGCCTGGATCACAGGGCAAATATGAGACCAGGATGGCAGCGATCTGGAAGCTCCAGGAGAGGCACTGGGGAGGGTAAAATTTACCAGGTATAAGAAAGCACCCAGACATCTTGTTGACATCCCCAACCGTCATTCAGTCTGGAATGTGGATTCAATGTGGACTCCCAGGCCATCCTACCCCCTCATCCATCAGAGGTAGAGAGATGGTACTGTCTCTGGAGCAGATACTCCCACCCCCACCCCCTTACCCACTCATTAACATAGTAATCACTAAATGGGTCTATCAGACCTTTTGTCAAAAGCAAAAAGCAGTTTTTCTCTCGCCCATTTCAGCTTTCTGGCATGTCTTCCTATCTTTCTCCTTCTTTTTCTCTAACAAATTCTGTTTTGAAAGTATGCTGGCCGCTCTGAAATTCATTCCAGGGTCCAGTCAATGGAAGCATGAGTTTTGCACCCCACCACACCCAGCAGCAATAGGAGTGCATTTTATCTGTGACAAGTCCCTTTCCACCACACCAGGTGGAATGGAAATGACTCAGCTTCAGGCCCAGGAGGAAGGGCATATTCTTATTTAGCTATTGGGCTTCCAGGGCCCAGGTGGAATATCCAGGAGCCGATGAGTGGCCAAAGCCCTCATGGCTCCCAGGGGATGGTGCCCTCACTGATCTGCCACCTGGGACCTCTGGTGACCAAAGAATCTGGGCAGGAGTCACCATGGGACTAGCTCCAGGGGACTATGATGCTGCCACAGGCTTACCAAGTATCCCAAACCATGCAGATAGAATTGCTCTCTAATTTCCGCCAGACTTGGAGGAAGGGCTGCCTTTGAAACCCATAAAATGCCAGATGAGAACAAATAGGCGTCTCTTTCCTATAAAGAGGAAGCAAGAGACAGAGGTGAGTTGATCCCAAGCAAGTCTGAAAGAGACTGCCATTAGAAAAGCCACACATGTCTACTGAGGAAAGTCAGAAGAAAGAGGCACTGGCCTCCCGAAACCCCACGCGGTGACCCTGGGGCCTCTGTCAGCAAGATTCTGGAAAGGAAGGGGTTTGGCCCTGAAGACCTGATCCTTCTTTCCCTGGCGTTGCTCAGTGAGGTGTCCTTGAAGTGCAATTTCCTCCCTGAAGAGAGCTGAGTACTTACAGCACTGCACTTTAAAAATATGTCCCACCTCCCAGAAGAAAGAAGCTGTCTTTCCTGCAGCTCCTTTATGTTGTGACTTGGCAGTTCTCACTCCAAGAAGAAAGGGGTGACAGTGGAGGAGAGAGGATTGTTTTAGTAAGGATCACAGTCTCCCCAAAGTTGATGAACAAGGTACCAATTCAGTAATTACCACTTAGATCCGATGCTCAAAAACCCAGTTCATTACTCCCAGCTAAGTGAATCAATCCCAAGAGGAGGGGAGGAGAGAAACAATTTCTGAATCCATAAAAATTTATTATCCATTTCTATTTTGCTTAATGCTCTGTGTGACGAGGCCCTGCCTGGAAGTCGGTGTTTGATTGAGAAATTCCAGGCTGAGAAGAGGCAGCTGCTGATCAGGAGGCCACCTCCAGGTCAGCTCTGCCTCTCGCCCCCCAGGAGGCCCGCCCTGCATGCTGATTGGAGACTACCCATCTGTTCCGTGGAGGGGCATTGGGTTCCAGCCATGTCAACGCTTGAGGGCTCACTTCCCTCGTTACAGCCCAGGGTGGAGGGTAAGTAGGCACATTCAGGCACACCAGAGTCCCCACTTAAGGGTGTCGATGATCCGTGTCCCCCAAGGAGCCCATACTCTGGGGACAAGGGTCTCCTGAGAGGCTACTCCATGCGCTGTGCCTGAAACTGTGAACAAGGCAGATACAGTCCTGAGTGTTGAGTTAAGTAGGATCCAGTGGAAACAGTGATTACAGGGTGAAGTCCAAAGAAGTTATTAGGAGGGAGAGAGAAGGAAGGCCAGAGGGGCCAATTGACACTCTAAGCGGAGACAGATATAGAAGGCTGGGTGTGATGTGAAGATGGAGGGCAGAAGAGAAGACACCATCATTCCAAGGCATTTACTAAGCTCCTGGCTGGAAACTCCTTGCCATCTGCAAAATGTGCTTTTGTTGTTGCTGTTGTCCTTTTTTTTTTTTTTTTTGAGTTGGAGTCTCACTCTGTCACCTAGACTGGAGTGCAGTGGCCACTCCCAGTCACTGCAGCCTCGACCTGCTGGGCTCGGGCGATCCTTCCGCCTCAGCCTTCCAAGTAGCTGGAGCTACAGGCTCGCGCTACCATGCCCAGCTAATTTTTGATTTATTATAGAGATGAGGCCTCGCCAAGTTGCCCAGGTGGGTCTCGAAACTTGGCCTCCCAAAGCGCTGGGATTACAGGCTGAGCCACCAAGTCGGCCTTTTTTTTTTTTTGAGTAGGAGTCTCACCCTGTCACCCAGGCTGGAAGGCTAGAGTGTGTGCCACCGCTGACTTGACCTGCTGGGTTCAGATGATCCTTCCACTTCAGCCTTCCAAGTTGCTGGAACCACAGGTGTGCACCACCACAGCTGGCTAATTATTTGATTTACTGTAGAGATGAGGTCTTGCCAAGTTGCTCAGGTTGGTCTCGATCCCCTGGGCTCAGGCAATCCTCTCGCCTTGGCCTCCCAAAATCCTGGGATTACAGTGTGAGCCACCACGCTTGGCTAAAATACACTTTTCAAAATGGAGTCTTTGGAAGCAAAGACTTCTCTTCCCGGGCTCCAAGAGTATAGACATGTGACTCAGTTCTTCAAGGAAGATGCAGTGGCAGCATTGTGTCCGACTTCTGTGCCCCTTGTACTCTCCTCCTCCTATTGCCTAATGTGTGGATGAATGCATTGATTGGAGCCCCTGCAGTCATCTTGGGCCGGGAAGTGACCTTGTGTGATGCGTGCACAGTGGAGAAATAGAACCCAGGGTCCCAGTGCTCACAGAGCCACTTGCCAGCCCTAGACGAGTGCCTCCAGGTTTCTTTTCCATGAAAGAAAATAACTTGTAAGCTATTCATGTCTTACACTCTTAGGCAAGTCACTTAGCTTCTCTGTGCCCCAGTTTCTTCATCTGTAAAATGGGACAATAGTATCTGACTTTTAGATCATTGAATGCTGGCTGTCATTACATTTTATTTAAGCTACTTTTTTTTAAAGCTTTGAGATATAATTTACATGCTGTGATGATTTGTCCACTTAAAGTGTACAATTCAGTGGTTTCTAGGATATTTACAGGCCTAGGTATGTTTTTAAAATAACAATATAGAAGGCTGAGGCGGAAAGATCGCCAGAGCCCAGCAGGTCGAGGCTGCGGTGGCTGCAGCCTGGGTGACAGAGTGGGACTCCAACTCAAAAATAAAATAAAGTAAAACAAGGCCAAGCACGGTGGCTCACACCTATAATCCCAGCACTTTGGGAAGCTGAGGTGAGAGGATTGCTTGAGCCCACGGGTTCAAGACCAGCCTGGGCAACTTGGTGAGACCTCCCATCTCTAAAATAAATTTAAAAATTAGCCAGGTGTGGTGGCATGTGCCTGTAGCTCCAGCTACTTGAAAGGCTGAGGCAGAAGGATCACGTGAGCCCAGTAGATGGAGGCTGCAGTAACCAGGAGCGTGCCACTGCCCTCCAGCCTGGGTGACAGAGTGAGACTCCTATTCAAAAAAAATAACATAACAATAAATTACCTTGAATCATAATTTTAAGGGTGCTTGGAGACACTTTGTGATAATAGATACTACTTGATTTAAGATAGACAGATTTTTTTCTATCAGTTCAGATTCTTCCCAAGAGAAGGACCTTACATAATAATGCAATTCATTTGGGTTAAGAGTATGATATTGGCCAGGTTCAGTGGCTCAGCCTGTAATCCCAGCACTCGTCTGCTCCCCCCATCACATCCATTCCCGACATCCAAGTACCTAAAAGATTTGAGTGCACCAGTCCTCAGCATCTTGCTCTAAACACTGCTGACATTTTTATTCTCTCTCCCCATTTTCCACGCTTCTGACTGATCATTTTGTTACAGCCAGATCCAACATATCTGCTGCTATCCCTTGCGGCCATTTAGAATACAAGAGGCAGCTAGGCACGGTGGCTCAAGCCTGTATTCGTAGTCCCAGCATTTTGGGAGGCCGAGTCAAGAGGATTGCCTGAGCCCAGGGATTCGAGATCAGCCTGGGCAGCTTGTGAAACCTCATCTCTACAACAAATCAAGAAATAGTCAGGTGTGGTGGCGCATGCCTGTGGTTCCAGCTACTTAGAAAGTTGAAGAGGAAGGATAACCTGAGCCCAACAGGTCGAGGCTGTTGGTGACCATGAGCGTGCCACTGCACTCCAGCCTGGGTGACAGTGAGACTCCTACTCAAAAAATAAAAAGATAAAAATAAAAAATGAAACAAGTAAAAAAAAAACATTAAAAAAAGACAAAAACTCATATTCTTTTGTAGCTGAGTTGGGCTAAACATAAAAAGCCGCTTGGATTCAAAAGTGCACATTTTTCCTATTCTCCACCCCCACTCTCCTCTCCTAGCGCAGTCTTGCCTGACTGACAGATCCTATCTAGTAAGCCATTGCTGGTGCTGAAGAAGAAACAGCCGGCAAGTCAGACCATCTAATGATTAGGAGAGTGGTCCAAGGCCAACAGGAGTGTGTCTGAAAGCTTGGAAGGGGCATTGCCCACCTCCCCTCCTTCTGTGAATACAAGGACATCGAAGTGCTATAGGCCAGGGCCCTGGGAATAAAAGATTGTTACAATTATGTTTTCCCTTCTGTCCAAATATTGCAATTGTCTGCCTCTTCCTCTAAAAAAACTGTAAAAGAACATATTACAAATTCCAAAATGTTATCTAAAATGTCAACATGACCAGGAGGCGTTGTGTCATGTCAGTGGTCACATATCAAAAATTAATATAAATCTTGAGTCATGCTAAAACTGCATGTAGGCTTTAAACTTGGGGGAGGGCAGGTAAAGGGCTATGAATTTCGGATATAAATCCAGAATGAATTTATGTTGCTGGGAGAGGGATTCTTTTGGCAATGATGCCGAACCATCTCCGTATAACCTGGTTGTAGAAATTAAACACTCCCTTTTTTCCCGGTTTCTGCCTCTTGTATTTTATTTTATTTATTTTTTGCCCAGGCTGGTCTCGAACCCGTGAGCTCAGGCAATCCTCTCACCTCAGCCTCCCAAAGTACGGGGATCACAGGCCACCGCGCCTGGCCTGAGTTTTTGTCTTTTCTTTTTTTAAATAATTTTTATTATAAAGGTGTGGGGTACATTTCAGGGTTAGGTATATAAACATTGATCATACAGGTACCTTTGTTGATGAGGTAGTTTTTGTCTTTTCTAGATGATTGTTCTAATATAATGAAAATGGCCTCTTTTCAGCCTATAAAAATTCTCTTCTCATTTAAACATAATCTTTTATCCAAACAGGGTAGGTACCATGAAGGGTATATTAGTTAGATGCCAGCATTTGTTGACTGGTGAACTTATAAGAAAACTTTTTTTCAAGACAAGATCTCACTCCATTGCCTAGGCTGGAGTGCTGTGACATGATCATAGCTCACTGTAACCCTGGACTCCTGGGTTCAAGCAATCCTCCCGCTTCAGCCTTTAGAGTAGCTGGGACTACAGGCACGCACCACCACATGTGCCTGCTTTTTTAATTTTTTATAGAGACGAGCGTTTCACTGTGTGTCCCAGGCCAGTCTCAAACTCCCCGGCTCAGGTGATCCTCCCACCTCAGCCTCCTGAGTAGCTGGGATTACAGGTGTGAGCCACCGCGCCTGGCCCTGACTGGTGAACTTCTGAAAGGATGCAACTTCTTAGCTGCTCAGTCTCCTTTGTGTGAACAAGCCCCGAAGAACAGCCCTGGCAGCAGTGAGCCAGGTGGGTAGGCAGGTGGGTGGCAGGGGCCCAGGCGAATGTCTCTGGCTGTGGCAGCCACGCCAGAAGTCTTTCACAAGAGTGCCGGTATCCATGGCAGAATCAGGAACTCCGCATCTGTCCCACACTCTGTTTCTCTTAACTCCCATGGCATTCAATTTGACACAACAATATTTAGGAGGATTAAATGTATCATGTGTACATCTCAGATTCCTTGGAGACAGGCACTGGGGCTCAAATCCCAACTCTGCCACTTACTGGCTGTGTGAGCTGGGAAAGTGACTGAACCTAGGTACCTTGGTTTCCTCATCTGGAAAATGTAGATCTAAAACAACCTGCTTTTCAGTATTGTTTACCAGAAGGAGCTTTGGAAGAGCCTAGCATGGTACTTCGCCTTCTTCAGATACTCACAAGGTATTTAATGATGTCAAATTGTTCATCTGCATTTAATATTAAAGATTCACTGTGGAAAGTTATTTTCATGGTTGATTTGGCTGAGCCTAATAATATTTAGCAATAAAACATCACATTAGAATCGACAATAAATATTGTCTTAATCATTATGTGAAAAAAAATGGATATATACATCATTGCTGGATGGACAATGCTTTTTTTTTGAGTCCAGGGTCTCACTCTGCCTCCCAGGCTGGAGTGCAGTGGCACGCTTACAGCTCACCAAAGCCTCGACCTCCTGGGTTCAGGCCATCCTTCCGCCTCAGACACCCCAGCTGTGACTAAAGGTATGCACCACCACACCCCAATACTTTTTTATTATTTGTTGTAGAGACGAGGTCTCACTATGTTGCCCAGGCTAGTCTCAAACTCCTGGGCTCAAGCGATCTTCCCAACTCGGCCTCCCAAAGTGCTGATTATAGGCATGAGCCATCTTTGCCCAGCCAACAATACATATTAAAAATGCAAGCTGGGCTCGGTGACTCAGCCTGTAATCCCAGCGATTTGGGAGGCTGAGGTGAGTGGATTGCCTGAGCCCGCGGGTTCGAGACCAGGCTGGGCAACTTGGTGAGACCTCATCTCTACAATAAATCAAAAAATCAGCCGGGCGTGGTAGCGTGCGCCTGTAGTTCCAGCTTCTTAGAAGGCTGAGGTGGAAGGATCGCCGGAGCCCAGCAGGTTGAGGCTGTGGTGGCTGGGAGCAGCCACTGCACTCCAGTCTGGGCAACAGTGAGACTCGATCCCAGCACTTTGGGAGGCTGAAGTGAGAGGATTGCCTGAGCCTGGAGGTTCAAGACCAGCCTGGACAACTTGGCGAGACCTTGTCTCTACAATTAAAAAAAAAAAATTAGCCAGGCATGGTGGCACGCACCAGTAGTTCCAGCTACTTGGAAGGATCATCTGAGCCCAGCAGGTCGAGGCTGCGGTGACCATAAGCGTGCCACTGCACTTCAGCCTGGGCGACAGAATGAGACTCCAACTCAGAAAAAAAAGATTTCCTTTGTATATGAAAATTCTCTTTCCTCAGTTGTTCCTCCCCATAAGCTAATTAACATTGTTTAATTTATTTCAGACCAGGGCTGGTTCTCCTGATTATCCTGCATACCATTTTAATCAACAGGATGTAACTAACAAGCTCAAAGAGCCACTCAATATTGAATCGGCAGCTCATACCATATGCTGCGGGTAAAAACATACTTCCCAACGATGCTAAATGCAGAAAGACCAAGGATAGATGTATTTAATACTCAAGAAGTCTAACAGGATGTGCAACATTGAGATTTTAAGGGGAAAAAGTTATCTTTTAAATATACCTACCCTAGTCACCCATCTAGCTCAGTCAAGAGAGCAAAAGACAGACTCTTAATTTTTTAAAATCTATCCTAAAATAACTTTTTTATACCTGCTGTTACAACTTTTGGCCCCAAAACCATTTGGGGGCGGGTAGGGTCCCAGTCTGTCACCCAGGCTGGAGTGCAGTGGTAGGATCAATGTTCACTGCAGCCTCGATCTCCTGGCCTCAGACAGTCCTTCCACTTCAGTCTCCCAAGTAGCTGGGATTAGAGGCACATGCCACCATGCCTGGCTAATTTGTTGACCAAAACTGTTTTGGGGGAGATGGGGGGGATAAAATTAATTACAAAACAATTGCATCTTGGCTTCTTAGTGCTCATTTTTTTAGTGTAAAAAATCATGTATTTTCTCTGAAACGTGGTTACGTGGCCAACAGATTTCATGATAACAGTGTGGTTGAGTTCTAAATCTTGGAAAATATTTACACATGCAGTTTTATTCTAGTATTACCCAAACTGGTGTTTGAGTGGGGAAGAGTAACAAACCACATTAAAATTAAAAATGTAAGAAAAACCTTTGACAGGTCAGAAATTAGTTTATGTATTTTGCTTTCCACACACCATCCTAAAAGGAAGGAAACTCTGAAGTCCTGGTTGTCTCATTAGCATATTCATGTAATAAGTACAGCTTAAGTCTGATACATCTTTTTTTTTTTGAGTTGGAGTCTCACTCTGTCGCCCAGACTGGAGTGCAGTGGCCGCTCCCGGACACCG
>CAUYQG010001225.1:0-22343 GCA_963574415.1 Tarsius wallacei
TTGTAGTCCAAGGATTTCCTCCCTCCCACCCCATACTTATCACATCATGGGTGATCTTGGAGGAAATTTTTTTTTTTTGAGCTGGAATCTCATTCTTGTCGCCCAGGCTGGAGTGTAGTGGCACGCTCACAACCACCACAACCTTGACCTTCTGGGCTTAGGTAATCCTTCCGCCTCAGCCTTCCAAGTAGCCAGAACTACAGACGCATACCACCATGCCCAGCTAATTTTTTTGTGATTTGTTGTAGAGACAAGGTTTCACCAAGTTGCCCAGGCTGGTCTTAAACCCTCAGGCTCAGGCAATCCTCTCACCTCGGCCTTTCAAAATGCTGGGATTGCAGGCTGAGCCACCGTGCCCGGCCCCAAAATTTTAAAGTAATACATGTTCTGTACAACAGCACAGTGAAAGAAATCTCAGTTGCTTTTGAACTCAGGCTTAGTTTCACAACTCAGTTTCTCTGGTCATTAACTCTGGGATCTTTAGCAAATCACCAGGCAACTCTATACATTGGTTTACTTAGTATATGCAGGTTAAAAAAAAAAAAATTCCACACAGGCTCGGTGGCTCAGCCTGTAATCCCGCACCTTGGTAGGCTGAGGTGAGTGGATTGCCTGAGCCCGCGGGTTCGAGACCCGCCTGGGCAACTTGGTGAGACCTCATCTCTACAATAAATCAAAAATTAGCTGGGTGTGGTAGCACACGCCTGTAGTTCCAGCTACTTGGAAGGCTGAGGTGGAAGGATTGCTGGAGCCCAGCAGGTCAAGGCTGCGGTGGCCGGGAGCGGCCACTGCACTCCAGTCTGGGCGACAGAGTGAGACTCCAACTCAAAAAAAAAAAATTTCCTCCAAGATCACCCATGATGTGATAAGTATGGGGTGGGAGGGAGGAAATCCTTGGACTACAAAAAAAAAGTCACAGACAAGTTCCTCCGGTCTGTAGAGTGTTTTAAAAACATTAAATTAGTTGCCAATATTTTCACCTTGGCCAATTTCACAGAAAACTCCAATATCCAGCTTGTTGGAGAGTCAGAATCTCTGGCGACCAGGTCTTTGTTCCCAGATGCAGCAGCAGATGCAGGGAGAGGTGGTGGTTCTTTCATGGGTCCCACATGCTTTCTGGTACACCCCAGCCCCTCCAGGTCCACTCAAATATGGAGCCACCTGTCTGCACCTGCATCACCTGGGACTGAGCCTCCTTGTGTGAGGCTTGACAGGAATGTATGTGAAGAAGCTAGCTTAGCAGTTCATTTCTACCAAATGATGTCCTGCTGAGAGGTTGGGAGAGGTGCTTAAGAAACAACTGAGAGCCCACCTGGGCAACTTGGTGAGACCTCATCTCTACAATAAATCAAAAAATTAGCCGGGCGTGGTAGCGCACGCCTGTAGTTCCAGCTACTCGGAAGGCTGAGACGGAAGGATCGCCGGAGCCTAGCAGGTCGAGGCTGCGGTGGCCGGGAGCAGCCACTGCACTCCAGTCTGGGAGACAGAGTGAGACTTCAACTCAGAAAAAAAAAAAAAGAAACAACTGAGCTGAGCCAGGCTCTTTTATAAGGATAAACTGTGAATATAATATGAACAAATCCTTTTAGTTTAACAAATGTTTACGTAGTTCCTGAAATGTGATAGGTACAGTGGAAGATAGCAACAATGAGGGTATTTCTGCCGTCTATGGGCTCATTGGACTTTGAAAATCTTTCAGAAATAAAAGCAAAAGCAAGACCATTGCCTTGCTAAGTTATGGTATGTTTATGTGCTCTTTGAGCTATGGCCAGGCCACATATTCTTAAGCTTTGGCCCCCTCCCCTACCTTGGGGAGATGAATCTCCCCTTTCTCTCTCTCTCTCTCTCTCTCTCTCTCTTTAATTTACTTTCTAAATAAACTATATTTTCCAATCTTAAAAAAAAAAGCAAAACCAAAACCAAACAAGGATTCGCTCACCCTGATCTCATCAACTTTAAGGAAGCTGGTGTTCAGAACTGGCTCATAGACTGAGTAGTGTGACTTGAGGTATATATCTACCCTATCCTACTCTACACACACACACACACACACACACACACACACACACACACACATTCAGGTAACCCTAGTGCTCCAAATAATCCCACTATTAAATCTGATTTCTTTAGGACTAACATAGCCTTTGCCTGACGCCACCAGGAAACAGGAAATGTCCCTGCCCCATGCCCTGTCCTCTCTGAATCAGCTAGCTAAGCTGATAAAGCAACTTCAGCAGCTTGTGCCTGGAGTGCCAAGCATCAAGAGAGGCTGACAGCACCCCTAAGGCTGGGCTTTCATTGACTTTGTATCTGCTTTGCATTTCTTGTGGTTTTCAGGCTCCTCTCTCACTGTCTCTTTGATAGTTTCATTTCTAATGTCAATCAGAGGACTCCCTCTAAAATTCTCACTCCCCACTCTCAATCTCAAAACTTGCTGTTTCTAATCTGCTAGGGTTGAGGAATAGCAAACCAAGCTTTTGAAATCAAAGATCTGGCCAGGCGCGGTGGCTCAAGCTTGTAATCCCGGCACTTTGGGAGGCTGAGGCAATAGGACTGCCTGAGCCCAGAGGTTCGAGACCAGCCTGGGCAACTCGGTGAGACCTCGAGTATCAAAAAATTAGCCGGGCGCGTGCGCCTGTAGTTCAGGCTACTTGGAAGGCTGAGGCAGAAGGATCGCCTGAGCCCAGCAGGTTGATGCTGCGGTGGCCATGAGTATGCCACTACACTCCAACCTGGGCAACAGAATGAGACTCCGACTCAAAAAAAAAAAAAAAAAAAAAAGACCTTATTTTCCACAAAATCACCATGAGTGGACTATGAATGAAGTCCCGAAAATACCTCCCAGAATTGGATAATTAAGTTACTAGAAGTGTTTTGTTTTTGTTTGTGTTTTCCTTCACGTGTTTCTAGATTAAGAGATATGGGAAAAAATAGCAGTGACTACAGAACTCAGCCCTGCTCTTCTATAAGTGAGAAGCCATCTGGATACATTTCTCAGGCACCAGCTGGCCCAGGGTTAGTGGGATAAGGGTGAGAAAATGACCTTATCTTTTTGCTTTTGCTTTTATTTCTGAAGGATCTTCAAAGTCCATTAGCTCATTGAGGAATAGCCTGGTATCTTCCACTGCACCTGCCACATTGTAGGAACGCAGTAAATATTTGTTAAAATAAAAGGATTTGTTCATATTATATTCCAGTACTCACTTAATGAGATTTTATATATGTAACAAAGCACCATCCTACCCCTTGGGAGGCTACCCGACACACACATGGACATACATGAACTTACACTCATAATTAGACCTTGAGCCTTAAAAGAAATGTTCAGGAAACATAACCATAGTCACTCTGCTCTTCATGGCACCCAAGACAGATATTGTTAATTATGTCAAACATGTCATTCTTTCTTACAGAGCCGGATCCTACTCTAAATCCTTCCTAACCCAGCACCCTGGGAAGACTCAACCAACTAATTTTGGATGAAAATTATTTGCCAACTCAAATCAAGTTCAGTGTACCAAAATCCTTTTTTACAGAGGCGCTGGCTAACCTCAGACATGTTAGGTCACTTGCACAAATTCTCCAAGTTTCCAGAAGCAGCCCAGACTCTCCCCATTCATCCCAATGCCCTGTGCACGCCCTTACCACTTGGCTGGTACATGACGGCACGTGACGTCTACATCAAGCCAGTCCGCCCAACAGCCCCACGGTGCATCACAGCATACCGCAAGAAGCCCCAGCTCTATACCCTGACAACTGAACAGAAATTCAAATCTCTACTGAGCTTTCTCAAAACCTGTCCAAGGCGGAGTTCATCCATAATGCAGAGTAGAATGTCCTTATCACTCTCTTTATCTTCCTCGGTTCCTCATAGACACGGCAGCTCTTCCCAATTACTTTCCTCACACTCTTAACTCTAAAAATTTCTCCTCTAACCAGCTCTCCCTGCCTCTTCTTTCTCCTACCTTCTGGATCTCTTCTTCTCTCTTCTACCAGTCATCTTATGCCTATTTCAATGCAAATCCAGTCAGATTTCTTCCCTTCTATCTTCCCACTTAGCCATTGCCGAGGTTCTGCACACACAAAAAAAACACCCAGAGATGACTTTGAAATGACAGAGTCAGCATCCTACCGATGGGATAGTGGAGGGGGAGAGAATGTGACTATTGAAATGGTAATATTTATTTCTTTTTGCACACCATCTAATTATGTAAGATTCAGGAATCTCTGAATGTAATCTACTTTGTACATTTCTTCTTCCTTGCCTGAAACTTCCCGTTATTAGAGAGGGGACATGAATATTTCAGTTTGATGCGCCCACTCTTTACAAAGCTGCTCCTGTCTGGCCTGGGCCCTGTGCTGGGGCTGCAGGCACAGAGGAAAACAAAACAGGCCCCTGACTCAGGAAGCAAGCAGTCAGGGTGAGAACTGACAAGAGGGTGGAGCCAGCCACCAAGCCACAGGACTGTACTGACTGCTGGGTGATGGCCCACTGTGCTCCTGCAAGGTCATGTAGCCTCTGGGACAGACCCTGTGGGCGCCGATGGGTAGAAATCTCCAGGGCAGCATGAGAAGAAGGCCTGATCATCAGCCCAGACAAGGGTATTTTGAAGGAGCAAAGGATGGAACTATTGACCCATTTATTCCTTCCTTTGTTCATTTGGCAGTAACTTTACTGATAGATGCCAGGGACACAGGGATACATAAGGCAGGCCGGTGACCTTGAGGGCCTCACACGCACTGCAGTTAAGCAGATGTCACCTGCTCTCCTGACTTCTCCGTGAGCAGAGACACGGCAGCATTACTACAGTGATCAAGAAGATGGGTTATATGAGAGTGGTCACTGGCAGAGCAAATCAGGGGTTCTGAGAACACAGCCATCTGCCCATACCCACCACCGACAGTTTCTTCCTCCTCTATTTATGTCCTAGCTCAATGTGACACCTCCTGGGAGCACACCCCGGGTTGTCTTTTCTCAGTGAATCAAGGCCTGCAACAGCTTGGACTCATAGGCCTGTGCCAGGTCCCCAGCACCAGCCTGATCACTGTCCACCCTGCTCGGGACCTGAGTCACAGAACCTTCAGCAGCCGGTGGAGCTCTGCCTGCAGCAAAGTTCCCCACTGTAGCCATCTGAATAGGAGAGCCCTGCAGAGGATGAGCGCAGAGCATATAGAAGCTCACAGGGATGGACCTCACAGTCATAATGTTGAGGGAAAGAAGCCAGGCACAAAGTAAATGATGCATGATGTTGTTTATATAAATTTCTAGAATAGGCAAAGCTGATCAGTGGTGATGAAATGAGAAGGATGGTTATCCTAGGGTTGGGCAGGGGGAGGGCTGGAAGGAGCCAGAGGGGTCTCTCTGGGAGCGCTAGAAGTGTTTTTTATCTTGATCTATATAGTAGATACATGCTTGTATGTATATGCAAAATAATCATCGTCTGTGTCTGTAAGATGAGTGCACTTGACTACATATAAGGTATACCACACACACACACACACACACACACACACACACACACACACACACTGGCAAAAAGGTCACTTAAACATGCACAGATAAGTTCTCTGTAGTTCACTCTGGTCAACAGATGGTTCATGGCACTACTTGGTGCCACACTACTTGCCGGGGTCTGGGGATGTAATGAGGAGTCACAGCATGGCTCCTTGCAGAGTTCGCGGTCTGGTGGGGACACTGCCATGTAAGCCAAGCTGAAAGAGTAGGGAGGCAGGTGGAGGCCCGGAGGCAGGGACAGGCTCAGTCCTGATGGGTGAGCAGCCGTGGTTCTGGAAATAGGAAAAAAGGGCTTCCCAGGCAGGTGGCAGCCTAGGAGAAGCAATGGGGAGTGGTGGGGACCCACTCACAGTGTGGTGCACTGGGGATAAGAGCAAACAGCGTTGGGAAAGGAAGCAGAGAAAAGGTGGGGCCCCGTGTGAGGACCACTCACACCTCAGAATAACACTGTGAGGACCTGCTGGGTCTGTCCCTACTTTTCTCCACTCATTATTCAGACAATCGTTCTCCAGGCATCTACAACTTACTATAATCCAATTTAGAGTCCTTAGTCCTGAATACCAAGTACACAAAGGAGCTCAGACACGGGTCCCTTTGGACCACCCTGGTCCTGCTCTCAGCCTGATTTCAGCGGGGCACGGAGGGGTCAGTGGGCAGCTGGGTCTCCAGCGGGGTGAGCCTCTGACTGGTGCACATCCTCAGGGTGCACATCTTCCAGCACTGGTAGGGAGAGCCTGGGCTGCCTGTTTAAGATGCAGGTTAATCCTTCCTCTGAAAGCACCAGTGTCATGGCCAACAAAGAATTATTACTTGTCTACATGTATTGTTTATTTCCTCTTTCAATAAAGCCTCACGGAACACAGCTATTCCTTCATTTCCATTTCTATTAATTGCAGTGCCTTTGAGGTGAATAACAAGACTGTGCAATCAATAGTAATGATGGAACCACCCAACGCAAACAATATCTCCTCCACTGTCTCTCCCCCAGCATCTATCTGCTTTATTAAGTAGCAAAGTATATTGTTTTAAAAAAAGGAAGTGTACTGGTAGGGGAAACAAATCTACAAATAATTATTTAAAAAAATTAATCGGTGGTATAATTCAATTATGCAGCATGCAGTGCAGAAAAGTTCTCTTAATTACAACAGAATTGAATAGAACATTCTTCAGTCTTAACTTTGCTATTTTTCAAGGTGAGCTATTGCTAACTAAATTCTCGGATGGCTTTCAATGGCCTCTCTTTGTGGCAGTCATCTACAGAACTATTCAAAAGGTATCTGTCTCTGACCAGATGCAACTGGAGATCGTTGGAGGATAGATATAGAGGATAGATATAGAATCAGAGACTGCTTGTGGAAAGCAGAGGCAAGGGCTTTGAGCCTGGATGTGCCTCCCCAGCAGAAACAAACCCAGTGACCTCAGGGGAGGCAACTTTACTCTTCAGATCTGCAATTCCTCCCATCATCCCTACCTGGAAGACTTCTGAGGACAATGAAATGTTTAACATAGGCAAATCCCCTGCGGAATCACAGGTGCTCATGACGAACATTACCATATTTCCTGAGTTCACATCTTAGTTCACCTGCAACTACATGGACTGTTTCTGTGTTCATTGACTGCTTCTTACCTCAAGGGCCTGCCTCCCCCTGCTTCTCTGCCAATAGTCTATCTTCAGGGCCATAATAGCTCACGAGAGGCAGCTCAGAAGTGCCAACCTCTAGAGGCCACACTCAACCAATGAGGGATAGGCAATGGCAGATACTCTGGTTTCCCCACCCTTTGGTGCACATTCTACACGATACAGGTGACAAATGATACCAGTTTGTGAGGGATGGAGGGGATTCCCAAGATGTAGGAGTCTTGTTGCTCTACTGGATCAATCTGGGTAGAGCAGTATGGCTGGCCACCCTAATTATGCCTCAGAGAGTCCCCAGTGGGATGGAGCCCAGATACCCACCACAGTAACCTGTTCATTATTTTGCTATGTGTTGGCATTTCTCCCTTCCCTACCTCGTGTTCTCCATTCCTGTAAGTGAACTTCCTTAGGTCACCTCCCAGATAAACCAGCTGCAGTCTAATCCTTGTCTTGGGAGAAAGCCAGAATCAGACAGTACTCGACCACATAGTGGTTCCCTCTCCTTTACTCCTGCTCTTCACTCTATTCTAGACCCTTTCTCATAACTGGGCTGTGAAGAGTGTGGATCTTAAGGCAACCAGGAAAGGCGTGAAAAAGAAAACACCAAAAAGATTGCTGTTGGAAGTTAGGGAGACTCTCAGGGCCTTCCCACTTGGCATGCCAAGGGGATGCTCATGCACCCTCAGTTGCCTTGTGAGTGGGCAAGGTGTTAGCAGTTGGCTTGTTCCCCAGACCCTAGGGCCAGCCTCCCCCCCGACATCCTCCACTGTTCCCCATACCTGTGGAGCTACACCTGGTGGGAAGAGAAAAGGCACATTCTTTGCTCTCTGTGTGGAACACGAAAGGCAGGTGTCTGCAGTTTGCCTCTAACTTCTCACCCAACCCACATTAGAGCCCAGGCAGCCAGGCCTCCCTCCTTGCTGGTCACTAATCCCCGAGCACTGGTCACTGCTTCTGTCTTTACTTGTGCTGTGTCCCTTCTTGTAATCCTCCTGCTGCCTCTCTAACTCTTACCCTTCAAGACCAAGTATAAGCCCGTAACATGTGGGAAGGCCTTCCAGTTGTCCAGTCCACACTGACTTCAGTCTTTCCATTAATTGACTGCATTATTTTGTACTCATTCACTATGGTTTGTGTGTCACTCTGCTGCTCCCCCCACGAGTATCAAGGGGGCGAGAACTGAACACAGTGGTAACAGCTGTGTAGGGGCAGCTCAGAACCTGCTTGTGGATGAACCATCATGGGCATGGAGTCAGATGGCCTCTTATGTGGGGCTCCCCAGAAGCAGACCCTGAGAGGCAGCTTCTTATGAAAGTGATTCATCAAGAAATCTACCTAGGCAGCCATGTAAGGATGTGTCCTTGACAGGGCAAGGAAGAGAGGAAGTCAGGAAAGCGTGTGATTTCAGGCAGAGTCTCATGGAAGATGGCTTCAGTCTGATCCTGCAAGGGAACTTTGGCATGTAAATTACATCTCAGAGTTGTCTCAGTCTGAGGCAAGAGAACTGGACTTCCACATGTCTTTACCAGACAGTCATTGGTTAAGGGCTGCCCCAGGGTGGGATGCATAGATTTCCACCTACAGGCCAAACAGTTCCAGGATCCCAGAAGCAGTCTTCCAAATAAGAGACACAGATAAGAACACCGAGGGCCAAAGCCAAGAGAGCCCATCCTGTCCTGTCTGGTTTCTTGGACACAGTAAGCCTACCTTCATGTTTCACACAAGTGGTTACTGCACAGAAGGCAGTGTTGGGAATTTTTCCCAATTCCTGGTGTAAATTTTGACTTACCTGGTTCTCTGCTTTGTGATCAGTGCCTGTTATTTGTCCCTGTGATCCTGTGAATCCTTTATACTTGATAGCCTTTCTCTCTGTAACTGGTGAGACCACTGTCCCTTGGGCTCAGACCTCTGACTTACCTCTTTTAAGGTAAACCCACTCCCCTTTCTTAAGATACTACTTATAGTAATTCTGGGAAACAGCCCACTCTACATCCCATCTCAAGACCTGGTGAACAATATGCCTGGTGGGTCTACCCTGTCTCAACTCTCAGGATGCCCTGGACATCCAGGTTTTCTAGAGCAGATGAACACAACTCTTTTTTGCCTTTCTCTTCTGTTATAACTGTCTGAAGATGCTGGCCTGTAGATGGAAGGTTTATAAAGTTAGTCCCAACAGATTAGCTGGATGTGGTGGCATGCACCTGTAGTCTCAGCTTCTTAGGAGGCCGAGGCAGGAGGATCACTTGATCCCAGGAGTTTGAGGCTGCTGTGAGCTATGATTGTGCCACTGTACTCCAGTCTGGGTGACAGAGTGAGACCCTGTCAAAAAAAAAAAAAAAACCAAACAGGGCCAATTGAAACAGATAATTAATATAAAGATTACCTGAATGAACAGAGTTGGGGTGGCTTTAGTCAGACTTTGGGGAGCTGGTCCAGCCTCTCTCACAAGGAACAAGGGTCTGTTGTCTAAGTTGCCCTCAGTCAGGACCCTTCCCAGGCACTTAGGATAAGCGATGCCAGAGCCATCAGTCACCATCAAACTTCCTTATCTAAGAAGCAGATTCTTGTGTTAAAGCACACGGCCTTTCCTTAGTAGATGTATGGTTCATTCTGACTCCCCCTCCTCCAGGAGGGGCACATGGGAGGGACCACAAGTCCCCACGCCCTGAAAGTTAAGCTCAGTGTTGCCAGGCCAAGTCTCCCAGGACAATGTCTCAGTTATACTGTGGCAGGCAGACTCTTCTTGGCTTTTGCCCTGGAGCTGGGAGGAGACTGAGCTATATAACCTCTACTCAACACGTGTCACTTGAGGATCTGATGGCCTCATTTCCGTGACACTGTGAGTTAAAGCATCAAACATGCCCTGAGGTTTTGTGAGCTGCTCCAGTCCTGTCTCCTTTCAGAATTAAACCAGACCCTCAAAGAGTCAGAGTGAATGAGGAGACCCTTCTTAGCTATGTGAACGGATCAGCTACAAAACGCCCTCCTATGACTAAATACTTCGGATTCAACTTTTTGAAGGCTTTTCCAGTGCCCTGTCATCCACTACTGTGAGTTAATAGAGTAGGCGAGTTACCCTGAGGAATTGCTTCTGTGGGTTTCCTGAGGGGGCCCTTCCTAGGGTTGAGGAGGGGACATCAAGAGTTAGCATTCATTAGGCACCAACTCTATAATATCAGGCCTCAGGACTTTGACATGGTGACTCACTCATTCACACAACAGCTCATTCCTCTGCACCTTATTATTATCAAGTGATATAGAAAAAATATAAATTTTGGAGTCATACTGATGTTATATATATCGATGAAGCGTTTGTTTCCTCGGCTCTAATACTGTTGTGAGAATTAATTGAACTTAACATGAGAAAAGTATCTTGGAGCACGGCGGAGGACCAGCATTTTTAAGAAGAAGGGCATGAACATATTTTCCAATCTGCAGGAATAAAAAGACGGTGAATCTGATTTCAAAGGCAAAGTCATTCTTCAGGAAATTTGCCCTCAACACGTGAAAAAGATGGTTCCCTCATGTTGGGTGCTTCTCTGTCTGCCTCTGAATATATCACAAATGTCCATAGAGTGAGAGCCTAGGAGGACATGGGGTGGGGGAATTTGAAACCCAAAGAACTGGGTCATTGTGTAAAACCTACTTCCTTCAAAGTTTTCAAAACTGAGCCAGGACTGAAAGGAACATTGCCAATCACAACCTTCCTTAAAATATTGTATTATTTTCTCATCTAGAAATCAACATAAGGATATGTAAAATACTGAATATTAAAGTTCAAATAGTCATTTCTTTATAACCTTGCTGATTGGTTACTGTATTCTAGACATGTCCTCTTTTATATAGAATCATTTGTCTTCACATTTACCCTGTGAAATATTAATTGCTGACCCCCATGCTTATTGATTACATTGTTACTCTTTGTCTTGTATCAGAAGGAGAACTGTGGCTAGCAATACTAGATAACCTGCCCAAGGTCATTTAGCTAGACTTGGAGGAGCTGAGCTGTGGGCCTATTTCTAACTTGCTCAAAACTACTTATGTTTTCTTCTCCCGTATCCCTCCATAGCTGTCTAGAAACCAAGGTATGAGCAAAATAAAAACAGAGAAGGCTGTCCTTTATCCAGCCTCTTCCTTGAACCCTGACCCTGACCTACACACTCCAACTCTGGAATGGCAGATGGTAATGGCATTCACTTTGAGAAACAGCCCCAGAGGTTGCTCTAAACACTGCTATTGTCATGACTAACAGGAAAGAACAAGGAAGGAGGTTAGAGAATTCTGAATTGGTGTCTGCTTGTGCTTCCATTCTAGCAGCTAAGTATTCATAGGTGTTTAAACAAGATCATTTTGCCTCAGTTGAGACCCTATATGTCTGGGTGTCTGCATTACACAAGCACACTTAGTCTTTCATGAGCTTCTTTTAAAAACAAGTCAGGCCCAGCAAACAGTTTCATGCCTTGATGAACAAGAAGACCTTTTGCCACTGCCTGAATGTTTGTGTCCCTCTAATATGTGTGTGTTGAAACCGGATCACCAAGTGAACATACTACCAGATGGAGACTTTGGGAGGTGATTAGATCATGAGGGTGGAGCCTTCCTGAACAGGATCAGTGCCATTATCAAAGAGGCCTGAGAGAGCTTGTTAGTCCCTTTTCTTCTCCCACTATGTGAGGACACATAGCAGGTACCACGTATGAAAAATGGGTCCTCACCAGACACTGAATCTGGTGGTGCCTCGATCTTGTACTTCCCAGTCTTTAGAACTATGAGAAATAAATTTCTATGGTTTATAAATTACCCAGTATAAGTTATTTTGTATTACAACCAAAAGAACTGAGCTATCTTTCAATGACATAAGTTATTAGCCTGGAGGGGAGATTGGCAAACAGAAGCATACGAAATGACCTGCCAATTGCCCTTCCCCACTTGGACATGAGCAAGCACTCAGGCCTCTGCTCTCTCATGTGACTGGGACCCTGGTGAGCAGAGGTGACCTCTGAGAGGTGCAGGGATAAATGAATGCAAAATGCAATGGTGCTCTAAATACATTCGATTGGGGGCAATGACGCACCAAACCATCGGCTGTTTGGTGAGCCAGTGCAAAGTGATTATGCTGCTCCCCAGAAAGGAAATCACCCAGAGACGCTGCTGAAGAATTAACTGGCATGAGGATGTTAGGGAGTAATTCCTCTTAAATTATTACTTTGCTGAAAGACTACCCAATGGTGCTAAATGGTCTCTGTGCTAGTTGAGAGGTCAAATGCAGACATCTTCCCAGTCTGTTGGAGAAGCCTGACGATGGGGTGGGAGCTGCAAGACTTCCCTCGGGCCCTAGACCACTCTGGACTGCAGGTACCAGAATTCTGCTATGAGCAACCCAGTGATGCATGTGCTTTTCCAAAGAGTAAAGCCCCAACCATGCTGTGGACTGTCGCGGAGTAATCTGGAAATGCTGAGCATCCTTGTGGCACTTACTGCCTCCCTGGACCAGAGTTTCCAATCACAGATTCACTGACCCACAAGGTGAACCTGTCACCACCCTAACATACTCAGCCCCCACTTTTCTATACACACCACAGGCCTCAGGCAGAGAATTCATGTTATTTACCGGTCCAATGTGTGAATCATCTGAGTGGGAGTCACTTGGGTTCACAGTGGGTAATGCTCGATTTCCATTCTTGGCTTGTTTTGGACTTGTATATGCTGCCCTCACAACCAGGCTGCGAGCACCTCCCAACCAGGGACTTTGTCTCATTTTGTCACAAAGATGGCTGACAATGTTGCTGACAAAGCTTCCTCCCTACCAAGGACACACCCAGGCAACTGGACCCAGAGCAGAATGGGGTGGAGCCCATGCTCTGGGGCCAGGTGCATGCAGGTGTGAGTACAGCTCAGGAACCGGCTCTTACATATCCCTTGACCTCTCTGAATGTCCAACTCCTCACCTATGTTGAGAGGTTCCATGCATCGCAGGTGAGTGAATGGGGCAACGAATGAGCACTTAGTGACCACACAGTTAGTCCTCCAAGAAATGGTAGCCGTCACATCGTCACTCACTGGGGAGTGGATCAGTTCCAGTATGTACTGTTTTCTCATTTCTCCAGCATGTTCATCCATGAAAATGGACTTATTAGCTTGTTCAGCTTTGAGGCTTAAATATATACCTCTCTATAAAGATGGGTGCCCAGCAAACTTTTGCTCAAGAAACTAGTCTGCATTTCTTCTCTCTTGCTTTTTGCCTTTTGTCTCTACCAAGTCAGATCTCATCAAATCCTCACAAAACCTCCCTGAGACATGAATGTCATTTTACCAGTGAGGAAACTGGCACTCAGAGAGGTTAAGTAACTTTGCTGTGAGCACACAGCTAGGGCATGACAGAGTTGGAATTTAAAATGAGGAGTAAGCCCTCTCTCAGCACTTCAAATTCCTCTGGTGCCATAAGCACCCTGGAGGTGCAGCTTGGGAACCAAATTTCACACAGTCCCAATTTCCTACAACACTTGGTGTGGTTCCCCTCTTGGTTCAAAAACTGGGACTATGCACACAGAGTCTCACTTAACAACAACAAAAGTTTTTCCTTCCAGAAGAGGCCACTTTTTAATTACCTCCAGTTCTTCAGAGGCACCATGGGCTTGGACCACTCTGCCCCACATCAGTGTTGACCATTAGATTTCCGTTAATTAATACCAAGTTTAATCTTCTTTGATTACAAACATTGATTGTTGCTGATCTCTCAGCCGTCCCTGCCAGCGGGTATGTATCTGAGTTCCAAAACATGCAGGCACTATCGTGCCAGGAGAAAGGTGAAATGAAACATTAAGCTGGGTTTATGGTCAATTTAATTAATGCAAATGTTCAGCTCGGTTCATTTGGCCCAATAACGCTTTCCAATAAAGCTATTGGGGACAAACACTTCTTGACTGTTTATTTTCTATGTCCTCCTTAAAAAAAATCCTTTCTGCAAGAAACTAAGTAAGGCATGGCCTGAAGGACACGATTAGGTTCTAACGTATGCCCATGGAAAGCCTGCCTCTGGACTCAAATCCTGAAAACCAGAGGTCTTTCAGCGAAAAAGGAGCAGGGTTGTTGGTAACAGAGAGGTGTGAATTTGAGTGTGAGCATGAATGTGCGTGTGTGTGTGTACACATGTATGAAAGAGAGGGAGAGAGAGGGAAGGAGTGAAAGCAGAAGAAGGAGAGGGAAAGGGGAGGGGACTCAGTGGCTCAGCCTGTAATCCCAGCCCTTTGGGAAGCCGAGGTGAGTGGATTGTCTGAGCCCATGGGTTTGAGACCAGCCCAGGCAACTTGGCGAGACCTTGTCTCTACAATAAATAAAAAATTAGCCAGGCATGGTAGTGAGCGCTTGTAGTTCGGGCTACTTGGAAGACTGAGGCAGAAGGATCGCTGGAGCCCAACAGGTCAACACTGGGGTGGCCGTGAGCGTGCCACTAGACTCCAGTCTGGATGACAAAGTAAGACTCCAACTAAAAAAAAACCCCCAAAAAACAAAAAAAAGAGTGAGAGAGGGGAAAGGAAGACAAGAGGCACTATGGAATGTTTACCCATTAGAAGATTTATTAAAGACTTCCCTGATCAATTAATCAATAAACAAATCTCTATTGAATAACAATATTTAACATCTGTGTAGTGCCTTCTAGGGCCCAGAGGAACACTGTACATGTTGTCTTATCTGATTGCAGCTTACAGCAATCAAGGTAGGTGAACATTGTGATTTCCATCCTTCACATATAGGAAGTGAGATGTCAAGTGGATTGCATGAGGTTGCACAGCATCAAACACATGGACTATATGATTCCTTTTTTTTTTTTTTTTTTGAGTTGGAGTCTCACTCTGTCGCCCAAACTGGAGTGCAGTGGCCGCTCCTGGCCACCGCAGCCTCAACCTGCTGGGCTCAGGCGATCCTTCCACCTCAGCCTTCCAAGTAGCTGGAACTACAGGCACGCGTTACCATGCCCGGCTAATTTTTGATTTATTGTAGAGATGAGGTCTCGCCAAGTTGCCCAGGCGGGTCTCGAACCCGCGGGCTCAGGCAATCCACTCACCTCAGCCTCCCCAAGCCAGGGATTACAGGCTGAGCCACCGAGCCCGGCTGGACTATATGCTTCTAATCTACTCCACTGTGGCACTGTGTGCAGTTGTGAAAGTTACACCCTTCATAAGGCCACTTGGACACTTTCAGGACTCACCAGTTAAGTCAACAAAATGGCTGAATACTGAGTCAGCCAGAAGCCTGGGACTTCTTCCAATCTGCACAACGACACCTCTATTTTTCAAGTCATATTCCTGTGGTAGGTGTCTGGTTGGAAAAAGTGCCATGAACGTGCCCCAAAGTGCCACATGGAGGCTCACAGCATCCGTTCCTGCCTGCCCTACCCCTTGCCCGTTAACTCAGAGCACTTATAACACTATAAGGTACACATGTTTCTCCATGTGCAAGTTCCTGCTCCAGGTCTTCCTCAATTTCCTTAGAGGAAGAACTGAGCTTGAATCATCTCTATGTCCCTAGTGCCCCAAATGGGTTTGAGAACAATGGATGAATGACTGATAAAAGGGATGAGAAAATAGATGCACATGTGCATACCCAGAGCTCTTTTCTCTACATATTCCTGACCCAGCCATCACCTGTATGATCCCTCCCTCCACTAAAGGCCCAGCGTCCTCCTTAGTGCCCCCCATTTTGGGTTTCCAAGTCATCTGTGCACTCACAAGACTGCTCTTACTAGACACTAAGCAATGTGAGGAAGCTGCGGGATCTTTTCACCATCAAGCAAGTTCAGAGCTTGGCATTAAACGTTACTTTCTTCCCCTTTTCCTCTGCCTCCAATTAATTCCCCATTTTTATATCATCTGTTTTGTAGAAATAAACGATAAGCTTATACGACAGGAGCTAATGGATGTCATTGTGGGTATAATTTAATTTCACAGACTCAATTGAGTCCAAGAATAGCTACACATCCTAGGAATACGGTCTTCTGAGGTTCTTCTGCTTCCTGTGTAGGTGCTTCTGAACCACACCACAAGTCTCAATCTCCAAAGTTCAGTGCAAGTGTGAAGCTGAGTTATTAAAAAGATGGCAAGGCCCTTCTGCAGACCATCCAAAGTAGAAATCACTGAGGTTTTCCACCTTGTACTTTCAAAGATTGTCCTGTCTCTTGGCCTGGAGCACAGCAAAACTTCTGGACTTGTGTCTGAAGGAGGCAACACATGGTTTAAAATAGCCTTTCCCCTGAAAAGGCAGGCACATTCCCAATTTGGCAAAGGATGTGTTTACTACCTCCAGCTTCTTTCAGTAATTGCTAGTGCCTGAATCTCTCTCTGCTTTGGTGAGGTTCAGCTTTTCTTCCTGACCGTCACTGTACCTTCAATGCCCATAGACTTTCATTTGCCCTGAAACCCAGAGATTTGCAGCAGACCAAAAGAATTGGGATCTGTGGACTGAGATTGTTAGACCAGGACAGAGGCATTCTACATCAGAGACACCCTTAGAATAGCACTATAGAGCTGGGAATGTTCCAAAATCTCATTGATCAGTATTTGCTCCTTAAGCTGCACTCTCTTTCTTAAGGAAAGATATGAGGCTTCGGATGGGTGATAGATGCTCACAAAAGGCTTGGTGGATTGAGAGGAAGAACCATGATGGTGTAATAGACAGGACGATACACACATTCTCTCCCAACTACATGCTCAACCTGATAACCTGGGAGGAACATGGTCCATTCTTCATCCACTTAGGAATTCCCAGGTAGACCTCGTTTCTAAATCTTGCAGCTCTAATCCAGGAGTTAAAAACACAGGTCTCCCCTGTCTCAGTTCTCTCCATCTGCACTCATGGCAGACATTGCTAATTGATTACAATGTTACTCCCTACAGAGCCAATTTCAGTCTCAGCATTCTTTTTAACACAATGTTCCAGACAATAACTAACAATCAGAGTTGGTACATAAAATACCACAGCACTCTTCCTGATTGTTGTATACCTAAGACAAATCATTGTTGAACACGAACAACTGGTGGATCAATGAATTGGGTTAGTATTTAAACTTACTGTGGAAAATAATCACTTGCAAGATTAATCAAGATCCTGTGTTTTGACCATTAGTCCAAAATTAATTTGTCTGAGCTTTAATGTCTGGTATACACAAGAGACAAATGAAACCAAAACATATCAGTGGAAATCTAGGCACTTTTTCATTCATTCAGTCTCCACTCAAGGCAAAACAACCTACTTAAAACTAATGATGAGATTTAGGAATAGCTATGTAAACAGACTACCAATCAGGCATCTTTGACTTGCTCTCTAGCAGCTGAGAACAGGAAATGCACCCATGTGGCTGTGAAGCAAGGCTCTCCTTCAACTTAAAAGAAAGACAAGTTCCGCCACAGCAGTGGCTCATGCCTATGATCCCAAAACTTTGGGAAACCAAGGTGAGAGGATTGCCTGAACCCAGGAGTTCGAGACCAACCTGGGCAACAAGGTAAGAATTGTCTCTACGATAATTTTTTTTAAAAAACTGGATATGGTAGCATGTACCTATAGTCCCTCCTACTTGGAAGGCTGAGGTAGAAGGATCTCCTGAGTCCAGAAGATTGATTGTGCCACTGTACTCTAGCCTAGGCAACAGAATGAGATCCTGACTCAAAAAAAAAAAAGAAAAAAAAGAAGCTTCTATGTTAACTTTATAAAAGCACCAAAATGACTCTCTTATAATATGAATTCAACACATTTCCAAGTTTTCTTTTGTTGTTTTGGATATCCCTGTTGCTATGAATTTTCCAATGTTGTTTTATCTTACTCCTCTTTTTTTTTCCCCATTTATGCTTTTTATTGATTTAATTCACGTGTACAAGTAAGGGCTTTGGAGCTTCCACTCAGAGAACAGCATCTTCCCTGGGTTCCCTCCACCTATCAGGGTGATAACAGAACAATGGATGGGGGTGGGGGTAGGGGTGGGGAGGCCAACACTGAGTGTGGAGAGAGGTTAGACATAGGATATGAAGTAAGCCACGCCCAGCAATCCAGCATCTGTGTTTTAGATGCTGAGTTCTTGAAGGCTGCCAAGTGTGGTACTGGAAGGTTTGTTAGGAGCACCCATGAATCACACGACGTCCGTCCCATAGCCAGCTGAACTGAGGCAATGTAGTGTTGACGACTACACCAGCCATGACTACCTAGCCAGGGGCCCAAGAACCCCAGAACCTCGTCTTCCTAGTGTAGGAATGCTTTCTGGGTAGATCAGCTCAGATCACAAGAGGAAAACTCAAACTGGCACAAATGCCTCTCTCTGCAGAATGTTTCTGGGCCTCTAACTCTGAACTTTCCTTTGATATATAATTTTCTTGCTAACTTACAAACTCCCCTCTTTAGGAGCTCTGTGTTGGAATGGGAAGAACGATAAAAATCTGGCCCTTACCTACAAAAAGCACTGATGGTTTTATTTTTCTTCTAGATACAACTGGATTTTATTTCATATCAGCAGCAGGAGAATCACTTAAAAGTTGATGCCAATGGAAAGCAAATTCAGATTGCACTTAATCATGCTCAGTGGGCATAGGCCAGCCATAATGATTGCCTTGTTTTGACAGAAGCTTGTTTTCCTAAAGTCTGGCCCCACGACAGACAGCATATGCGCAGCCATGGTTAGAACCACATGGACTCACGGAGACTGGGTAGTCCTAGAAGACTCCGCGCTTTCTCTCCTCTGCTGAGAAATGGTTCATTCAAGCCCTCTCTCTCTGACTAGTGGCAAAACCTTCAGAGATGAGACTAGCCTTGGGGCTTCTCGTCTGAGCTTTTTTAGCCCCTGTGTGCACGGATAGTGAGGTCCCCTATAACTTGGAAGTGCTTTTGTCTGTTTCCATATCTGTCTCCCCAACCAAACAGGGTGGTGCAGATACATGGTTGAGGGTCTGTAGCTCTGCTCTTTGGACCCAATTCCTGGTCATGTACTGAATGAATTCGGGAAAGTTATCTGACCTCAGTGACTTCCTCTAAAACATGACCATAGTAATAGTGCCTCCTCATAGGGGGTCATCATGTAGATTAAATGGACGAAAATGTATAATGCATTGAGTGAGTGGCCAGTACACACTCAATACTTTGTGTGTTGGGGGTTGGGAGGGAAGTTTTAAAAAATGATGAGCTCCTTGAGGGAGGGACCTGTTTAAATCACTTCTACAACTCCAGGGCATAGTCTGGCACAGAAAATCTCTCAGTACAAGTGTTGAAAGGATGCCTATACTCTTAAATCTCCCCTACTGGCCTAGATCTCAAATTAATAGTCATTGCTCAAAAAGAATCATTTTTTTTTTCAGCTGCCCTGAAAAACACTGAGCAAATCTTACTCTCCACTCTCTGTCCCATGCTCCTGTGCCTTTACCTGAAAGGCTTGAGCTTATCACTTGCTGACATGCCAGGTCAATGGAAGGCAATGGAAGGGAATCCTCCTCAGTGGGAATCATTAACAACTTTAGACAGTTTTCATTATTTTGCAGTAGTTATGGCATATAAAGTTGCTGTAAATGCTGAATTCGCAAACACAGAACCATTGTTCCTAGGGGAAATACAGGGTTAAGTGTCTTCGAGCCTCTGGTTACATTTTCATCAACTGGTCACCAGATACTTTGTCTTATGTCACTGCTGTGTTGTGTGCTTCTGTTTAAAGACCCTCTATTTAGCATATACACTATCTATTCATTGACATTGAACTCACAGCCACAGCACTATAACTTATGCCTGAACTAAGCTTTTCTGACACACGCTTTTCTCCAGAAGGCAAATCACAGTCTTCTTGTGCTTAGAAAAGCAAGGCAACATTTTAGTACTATGCTTGAGGGGCCATTTTAAACAGCAAAATCATCAACAAAAAGCATAAAATTTAAAAAAAGTGGCACAAAATAGACCATGAAAAGGACACTTATTTACAGTATGAGAGTCAGAATAAGAAGGCAGAGCATCGCCTTGTCTGACCTCAACTGGGAGCATCCACATTGGGTAACTCAGATTTTTTACCACTCTGCACATGTCCACAAGTGACTGTGAAAGAACCATAAGTATTGGTATTAGGATCACAATTTTTAGTAAGTAGACAAGTTTGCAAATATGGAATCCACAAATAATGAACATCACTGTATATGACTATGCATTAGAGAAGAAAAATATTAAGTATGGCATTTATAATATATGCCTGTAGGACGACAGTGTCAGATGCTTTTAGACTGTCAGAGTTTGACTGTAAACTTTTTTCAGGCATGTTTCTTCTTCCTGGAATATTCAATGAGTAGTTAATGCTAATATTCTGTTGTTTTAATAAGGATCAAATTTTATAGACATAGAATATAGACTACTTAGATTGAACTAGCTGTTCTAAGTCACTAGACACAAATGATTTTTGTTTATGTGCAGGCAAAGAAGAAAAAAGTTTTTTGTTTGTTTTTGTTTTTAGTTATCTACTCTGTAGTACAAGTCATAATTGGCATTATATATCTGTCTCATCAAACCTGGTTGGTTGGTAATTAGGCTCCCTGATTTTTTTTTTGTTTGCTTGTTTTTTGAGTTGGAGTCTCACTCTGTTGTCCCGGCTGGAGTGTAGTGGCAGGCTCATGGCCATCTCAGCATCGACCTGCTGGGCTCAGGCGATCCTTCTGCCCCAGCCTTCCAAGTAGCCGGAACAACAGGCGTTGTGTTACCACGCCCAGCTAATTTTTTTTATTGTAGAGATGAGGTCCCGCCAAGTTGCCCAGGCTTGTCTCGAACTCATGGCTCAAGCAATCCTCTCACCTCAGCCTCCCAATGCGCTGGGATTGCGGGGTCGAGCCACCACACCTGGCCAGGCTCCCTGTTTTTAAAAGATGAGGCTACAGAGGCTCAGTTTCTCAAGGCCTAGGGCACTCCCCTCCTTTAGGGCAATATACTCCACAAGCTGCCTGAATGAGCATTGGCTCCATGAAGGTTTGCCAGTGACCTGTCCCTCCACATCTTCCAGCTGGGGCCCCACATCCCATCAGGACCAATCCCACCACTCTACACAGCCCTGCTTACTTCAGCCCAAGCCTCCCACGTCACGTCTTATCACCTACACTAATCCCCATATGTGATACCATACACTCCCTAACCTGAACCAAGTTCCCAATTTCCCAAATCTTGCTGCTGTTGACTCTGCAACTCAGAGTTTGCCATCACCTGACTCTCCTATAGTCTTTATTCTCTGAATGGGTTCTTTCTTTTCTTTCTCTGACAGAGCCAGGCTATCTCCTGAGGATACCACGTCCCTTGCAGTCTTCTCACTGGAGGCAGTTTTTTGTTTGCTTTTTGTTTTCTGTCCTGTACGTCAGGACACTTCAAACCATTTGTTCTCCTCCCCTGTTCAAAAATCCTGGCTCATTTCAAGTTCACCGCAAGACTGTGTAACTCACCCTCCTCCTCGTATTGTCATCTGTTGACCTACTAGTGATCCTGCTCATTATCTGAAGATTTCAACTCCTGGCTCACTGTTTCCTTGCCACACTTCTTACTGTCCCCATTCTTGGTAATACCGCCATCCTTCTGGAGAATCCATCCTACATTCTGGACTTTTCTTGAACTGCTTCCACACCACAAACCTTCACTCTCATCAAACCCCAGACAGCCATTCCCACAGTGATACCAAAGGTGCTGTTTCCTGACCACCGCACAGTCTTCCTAATGTAGATACAAAGCAGTCTTCTCTCTCCACCCATCTCCTGTGCTTCACTTCACTTCCTTTAATAAAGCAGCCCCCACCAGTCTATGGACTCCAAGAAAGGTCCAATCCAATCACCTGGCCAATTTTTCATTCTCTAGTGCCAATATTACTTTTTTCAAATCCACTTTAGTTAGATTTCATAATTCATCATTAAAATAATTTCATTTCTAGCCGGGCTCGGTGGCTCAGCCTGTAATCCCGCGCCTTGGGAGGCTGAGGTGAGTGGATTGCCTGAGCCCGCGGGTTCGAGACCCGTCTGGGCAGGCGAAACTTCATCTCTACAATAAATCAAAAAAATTAGCCGAGCATGGTAGCGCACGCCTGTAGTTCCGGCTACTCGGAAGGCTGAGGTGGAAGGATCGCCGGAGCCCAGCAGGTCGAGGCTGCTGTGGCCGGAAGCAGGCACTGCACTCCAGTCTGAGCGACGGAGTGAGACGTCAAGTCAAAAA
>CAUYQG010001226.1:0-10365 GCA_963574415.1 Tarsius wallacei
CCCAAGGTGCGGGATTACAGGCTGAGCCACCGAGCCTGGCTAGGATATTTTTATAGTAAGATAATTGGTGAGATAGCTGCTTGGTATAAGATTTAACAATGAGATAACACACATTTTTGAAGCAAGGTTTTGCTGTATTTAGAAAGGCATAGACATACTTGAAGATAAGCTTTAAATGTAAGTTGGGTGATTGATTGCTGACTTTGAGCATCGTTGTGGTAAGCCACAAGCTTTTCTTCCACTTGTTTTAACCGAAGGTAGGTTTTTTTCTCCTTTCAAAACAGTTTAAACTAACCATTCACCTATTTGATGTGGTATATCTCATTTAGGAATGAGCCATGGCGACTGATAATTTTGAAAGCTTTGTAGGATATTTAAAATATCCAGTAAGAAAAGAAAACCAAGGCTGGGCGTGGTGGCTCACACCTGTAATTTCTACACTTCGGGAGGCCAAAGCGAGAGGATTGCCTGAAGCCAGGACTTTGAGACCAGCCTCAGCAACATAGCTAGATCCTGTCTCTACAAAGTAACAAAACAAGAATTAGCTGGGCCCACCTGTGGCATGTTCCTGTGTAGTCCTTGTTACTTGGGAGACTGAGGCAGGAGGATCACTTGAGCCCAGTCGTTTGAGGCTGCAGGAAGCAATGATTGTGTCACTTTACTCCAGCCTGGGTGACAGTGAGACCCTGTCTCTTTTCTCTCTCGCTCCCCCTCTGGGACTGGAACTACAGGTGCATATTACCATGCCTGGCCAATTTTTAATATTTTTTTTAGAGATGAGGGTATTGCGATGTTGCACAGGCTGCTGTCAAACATCTGGCCTTAAAGCAATCCTCCCGCTTCGGTCTCCTGAATAGAGTTGGAGTCTCGCCGTCTGCCAGACTGGAGGGCGGTGGCACACTCACGGCCGCCCCAGCGTCGACCTGCTGCGCTCTGGCGATCCTTCCACTTCAGCTCTCTTCTTTTTTTTTTTTTTTTTTTTTTTTTGAGTTGGAGTCTCACTGTCGCTCAGACTGGAGTGCTGTGGCCGCTCCCGGCCACCGCAGCCTCGACCTGCTGGGCTCCGGCGATCCTTCCGCCTCCGCCTTCCAAGTAGCTGGAACTACAGACGTGCGCAACCACGCCCGGCTAATTTTTTGATTTATTGTAGATGAGGTCTCACCAAGTTGCCCAGGCGGGTCTCGAACCTGCAGGCTCAGGCAGTCCACTCACCTCAGCCTCCCAAGGCGTGGGATTACAGGCTGAGCCACTGAGCCCGGCCCACTTCAGCTTTCTAAGTAGCAGGAACTACAGGTGCGCTAATTTTTTATTTTATTGTAGAGATGAGGTCTCCTCAAGTTGCCCAGGCTGGTCTCGAACTTGTGGGTTCAGGCAATCCTCTCACCTCTCGCCTTCCAAAGTTCTGGGATTACAGGCGTGTGCCACCGCACCTGACTGGATCTAGCTCTTAACCCTCGAGATAATGATATTAATTTTATAGTCTGAAGTAGTGAACAAATAAGTTTGTATGCTGAGTTGAATGACGAGATCGAGATTTATGGTGAGAATAACATGGGAAGAGAAAAATTAAGTTGTGGAAATATGCTGGTATAATAATTTTAAATTAATATTTTTACCCCCTTTTGAATCAGTCAAGATTTGAGTAGCAAAACTAGTTGGAATTCTAGACTATTTGAATGTAGTAAGAATAACTGATACTTCCTTCCATGTCTTAAAGGCCTGTAATGCATGATGAATCATGTTACGAAATAATTACTTTGTGTATATATTCTAGAAATATAAGTCTTTTATAGGAAGTAATGCTCCTCTGGGCAGCCATTTTTTATTTCTATTAGATTATAAATTTCATGTGAGTGCAAAACCATCATTATTTTTTTCCAAACATATATGCTGTGTTATTGGCAATATAATGATGGTTTTTCATTCACATGAAATTTATAGCATGATTATTATAGCAAAATACTATTTTAATTTTTTCAGTTCATTAATATGATAAAAATCAGTTTGGGTTTAACTATATGCTTTAGAATAGATTCTTACCTTCTTAGATGATTTATTCAAATATTTTTCTTATTTACTCTTATATTATGAAGTGATAATATAATAGTAAATTTTTAAATTTTTCCAGTATGTTAATATAATAAAAATTAGTTTGAATTTATTTTAACTATACGCTTTAGAATAGATTCTTACCTTTTTAGGTGATTTATTCAAATATTTTTCTGATATATTATTATATTATGAAGTGATAATCTGCATGCAGCAGTAAATGAATGTTTTAATTCCTAACCTGTCACAAATGGTGTTCCTTGTTAGAAATCATAATAGGCTGGGCTCGGTGGCTCAGCCTGTAATCCCAGCGCTTTGGGAGGCCGAGGTGAGTGGATTGCCCGAGCCCGCGGGTTAGAGACCCGCCTGGGCAACTTGGCAAGACCTCATCTCTACAATAAATCAAAAAATCAGACAGGCGTGGTAGTGAGCGCCTGTAGTTTCAGCTACTTGGAAGGCTGAGGCCGAAGGATCGCCGGAGCCCAGCAGGTCGAGGCTGCAGTGGCTGGGAGCGGCCACTGCACTCCAGTCTGGGTGACAGAGTGAGACTCCAACTCAAAAAAGGAAAAAAAAAAAATCATAATAAAGCAGGTAGTATTTATTTTGTATTAACTGTATGTCAGATCCTGTGCCAAGCGAGCATTTTGTATAATTGCATTAGATCACCATCACAGCTTTAAAAAAGTAGGTGATACTGTTCCCATTTTAGGAATGAAAGAACTATGTAAAGTTTAGAGATTCAAATGGGCACTACAGTAGTCCTCCTGTATTTGTGGTTTCACTTTCCTTGGTTCCAATTACCTGCTAGACAGTATAGTAAGTATTTTGAGAGAAAGAGACCACATTCCCACAACTTTTATTGTAGAATATTATTATAATTATTCTGCTTTATCATCACTTATTGTTGTTAATCTCTTACTTTGCCTGATACAAAAACTAAACTTAGGTATGTACGTATCGTATTTTGTATAGCGCTTGGTGCCGCCTGGCTCTTGGAATGCATCCCCTGCAGATAATGGGGCTACTGCAAATGGTAGAGCCAGAATTTGAACATGGTTTCTTCCGGCTCCAAAACCAGTTTTGTGTACGCTACATGGGAAATGGCATCCCTTACTCTTTAGGAAGGCAGGACAGCACATAGCACTTATTCTTAATATAACATATGCAGCTGTATCTTGGAGAGAGTACAGAGTTGCTTGTGTAGAGAGTGGATCTGTATGCTCCTCTTACCAATCAATCTCAAACCTCAGGGTAAACCCACTTTTCTGTTTCCAGTTTTTGTCCTCATAATCCTGCCACAGCCAGTGATAATCACGTGTTGGTGCTGATGGGCTCTACACAGATTCCCTGTTCTGCAGCTTTACCTGGCCCTCAGTGGCTCTTAGCAGTACTTTCATTCTTCTAGTCATGACCTGTTCACCCTCCACAACTCTGGCTTGAAATGTTTTTCATTCTTTCTTAAGCTCCCAACCGTACGCTGCTGTTGCTTGCTCATACTACATCATCTGTTACCATATCTAGAAGATGGAGAGCTTTATATCTCGAAATCCCACAGCTTGTCTTTTTTGATCTCCTTTAAACTCTTATTTGCTCCAACCTCATCATCCCATCTTCCTATGTTCAGATTCATCCATCCTTTGAGAATAGGCCAGTTTCTTGATAGCCATGTGTTTTCCCCAACCTACAAGCTACACATAATCTTTTCCTTCCCTGAATTTCTATCTTCCCAAGAATTTATCTTGACTTCTGTGACTTTGTTACTTTCTGTTAATTTCTAACTGTTTATGTGTAGGTTGTCCAGTAATTCTTGATATGTTATTGTTAATTTTTTGTTGAATAAGTAACTTTTATAAAACTAGAATTGTAATACTACAATAACTTTTTTGAAGTCTTGAAAAAATAGGCAAAGATTAAAACCAAATTTCTGTATTTGTTTGAGTATCATGGAAACTGAGAAACACCAAGAAAAACCAGTCTTCTCAGCTTCTGAACTAGGTTTATAGTCTGTAATCAGACATTACATGAAGTATGTGTATGCTGTGTTGGAAAAAGACTCACAGGTGTGAAAAGGAGTGTCAAGCATGTTCTGATGGTGTTGTGACATTTTTGTGCATTATTAGGAAATTTTTCACAGTATGTTAATGTATTCTTAGTGGCACTGTACCATTATAAGGTAGTTATGCAGTCTTACTCTGGGATATAAGTGAGAGTGTTATAACTTTTCAAAGATAAAAAGGAGATTTAGTGTTTAATTCCTGAGTTATTATCTGATTGTAACTAAAAGAATGACTAAGGCGGGCTTCACAACAGGTATTAAAGTTAGTTATGTCTTATTGAACTCTTAAAATGTATTTTGATTTGTTATCCATATTAACTTGTTTTAGGAAAGTAAAAAGTCAATGCACAGTTAAAAATGTTTTTGTTTTATTACAGGCAGCTGTTAAATCTAAGAAAGCAACAGATACCTATAAACTCTATGTAGAAAAATATGCATTAGCAAAAGCTGATTTTGAACAGAAAATGACAGAAACAGCTCAGGTTGGTATTTTAAATTGAAACAGGATATTTGTATTTATGTAAATTGATTAAATAATATAATTTTCTGTCATACAATTTTTAGTGTTGGAAATTTTAAAACGCACAGTCTCAGTGTTTTAATGATGGTATTTAAAACATACACCTCTTGTTTTGGAGATTGAGGACCAAGATGCAATAATTATAATGCCATAGGAAATTACTCTGACAGCTTAGAAAAGAGGCTGTTTAAAGATAATTGGAGAAAATGAGGGCATCGGCAGATCATGAAGACAGTGCTAATTGTTTGCCTTGTGGATCTCACAATTTACTTTTGATTAACAAGAAAACTGGAAGTGACTCAGTGCTGACACTACAACGGTAAACAGAATAACCAAAGAAACCCTGTTCTCATAGAGCTTATAAGTGAGGGAAGACAAAATGACAAAACAAATGACAGACAAAAATGTCTGCCTTCCATTAGCCTGGGATACATTACCTTCGATGTGGTGTTCTCAGAGCTTTAATTAAAGGCCTGGTTTAAGGTGGGTTCCTTTTGTGAATCATGCCTGCTATTTCCACTCCTCCCCTCCTTGTCCTCTTTCTTGTTGTACATTCCCACTTAGCACCTGTCGTCACCTCACATACCGGGAATCTCATTTCCTGTGTCAGTCATGTTGGATCGGGTGCGCCGAGGTGACGAGGGCTCAGTGGCTTGCGGCGTCAACAGTGTATTTCTTTCTCACGGTCCGTGTTCGCTGTGGGCTGGATGCAGTGCTGATCTGCTCGCCTTCATCGTGGCACTGAGGTTGGTGGATGAACCTGTTTCCGGGACGTCTTAGTCGTCGTGTGTGAGGGGCCAGAAACGTAGCGAGTGTCTTCAGTTCCAGGAAAACCAGGGTTGGTTGGTTTGGTTTATTGCTGTGTGCTTCGCATTTGAGATCGTTCCCAGCTGACGGTGGGCACTCAGCAGATAGGAATGAAGGACTTGTGAGTCTGCTTTTTTAGACTCCAGATCTTGAAGTGGTGAACAACTCACATCTTAGGAACCAAAGGCTTGCACACTTACAAACTTGTAGGCACGCATCCATGTTTATGTACTTCAGGCTCTGGGCTAGATGCTGGGTGTACACAGTGTACATGCAAACAAGACAAATATCACCCTGCTCTAGGTGGGGTTGACAGTAGAGAGGAGGGAGGCAGGCATTAAGCACATGCTTAACTGTGAAGTTATAAACTATTGTACGTGTTCCAAAGGAAAAGAATAGGCTTCCATGAGATAAAATAATAGAAGTGATCTAATTTGGATTAGGGAGTCAGAAAAGGCCTTTTTAAAGCAGTGACATTTAAAACTGGGACTTGGCCAGGTGTAGTGGTTCACACCTGTGATCCCAGCATTTTGGGAGACTAAGGCAGGAGGATTGCTTGAACCCAGGAGTTCAAGACCAACCTGGGCAACAAAGCAAGACCACAACTCTACAAAAAAAAAATTTTTTTTTAATTTTTAAAAAGGCAAACCTTCTCCGTGCCTTCCCCATAAACAAACAAACAAGCAAATGAAGTAAAACTGAGACTTGAAGAACGAATTAGAGATTGATAGGGTAAGAGTATTCCAGGCTTTGGGGGATCACGGGTTTGAAGGCTCAGAGGTAGAAGAGAGTTCTTGTATTCTGGAAAGTTGAAAGTGCCTAACTGACTGCTTACTGAAACTGAGTGGCAGGAAGTGGTGCTGAGAACTGAGTTTAAAGAGACAGGCAAGGACCAGGTTTTAGTTAGAATTTAGTTTTTTTCCGAGAGCATCTGGAAGCCACCTAAAGATTTTAGGCAAGAGTGTGACATGATCTGTGCATATTAAAAGATAATTCTGGCAGTTTTGTGAAGAATTGATTATAGCACAGCAAAGAGAATCAAGAGTCCAGTTTGAAAGGCAGTATAGTAGTCAGGTAAGATGAATGGGGCCGTTGTGGTGGTCTTGGAGAAGGAGAGAAAAGAATGCAATGGAGATGACAGGGGTGGGTGGGGTGGGTTGAGGAATTCTGTGGGAGACCAAGATCACCTTCGGGTTTTAGCTTAAGTCTATGTGGATAGAGACAAATGGGAAAGATTAGGAGAAGAACTGTTAGTTTGATGAGAAAGGAAGGAATCAGATGTTTAATTTTGAGCATGTTAATTTGGAGATACACCTATGAGATACCTGAGTGGAGACATCAGGTGGGCAGTTTGGGAGAAGCCAGGTAATCTGGGCTGGACGTAATGTCCACAGTCCCTAGTCCACAATTTTGAATCCCAACATCTCTGAAAACCGAGAGTTTTTTTTTCTGTGATTCACTTGGCAGCAAAACTTGACCTGAACTGATGTGAAGCTGTTTATAGTCTTTATTTATCCAACATATGTTTTCCTTTAGAAACATTCATGTGTTTGTTAAACAGATGCCACTGCAGATTCTGCTGGTTGTATTATGAAATCTTTTGCATTTTTATGATACCATATATTTTTATTTTTAAAAAATTTGGAGCTCCAAAACACAAATGGTCCAAAAGTTTTTGAATAAAGGATTATGAGCCTATGTAAAATGAGTTTGTTGCCAGTACACAAAACCATGCTGACATTACTTTTGGTTAGCGTATGGGGAAGGAAGGCTTGCAGGACTGAGCTCTGGAGACTCGTTATTGAGATTTTGATAGAGGAAGAGATGCTGAGACCCAAGTAGAAGCCAAAGAAGGAAGAAAGTTGGAAGTGTGATGTCATGGCAGCTGTGAAAAAAAGATTCGAGAAGGAAGGGTTTAGTTTTGTGAAGTGTCCAGGGAGATAAAAGTTTCAATTTTTATGGCAACTGAACTCATTGTAGACTTCAGCAAGTGCTGTTTTGTCTTTGAAATCACTAGGAACACTCATTTGGAAGGCAATTATTGTTGAGTTGTTATTTTCACATTAAAATGATTAGTGTCAGTCAGTGAAATGTTTGCCTTTTAATTATTAAAATTGGAAAAAATTAAAATTAAAATTTGCCAGAATCAGGGCCTTTTGGTTTTTTTTGATGTTACTTTATAAAAATGGATGTTCAGCACTTTTCTTTCCGTCTCCTTATCTCTTTTTGCTTCCTCATTACATTTTTTTTCAAAATGGCATTTTATTTTATTTTTTTGAGTCAAAGTTTCACTCTGTTGCCTAGGCTGGAGGACACTGGCATACTCATGGCCACCACAGCCTCGACCTCCTGGGTTCAGGCGATCCTTCTGTCTCAGCCTTCCAAGTAGCTGGAACCACAGGTGTGTGACACCTCGCCCTGCTAATTTTTTAATTTATTGTAGAAATGAGGTCTTACCAAGTTGCCCAGGCTGGTTTCGAGCTCCTGGGTTCAGGAAATCCTCTCACCTCCACCTCCCAAAGTGCTGGGATTACAGGCATGAGCCACCATGCCCGGCCCAAAATGGCATTTTAAATTTTTTATCTTAGCATTTTCAAGATGGGAACATTCATTTATTTGAGCAGATATGTGACCATGCTGCTTTTAAATGAAGATGGCAGCATACCTTGCTGATGTGTGTGTATGTTACTGCTTAGGCTTTCTCTTTGTCTCTGTCACACACACACAACTGCAGAACAAATTAACTGGTTGTTTCTTAATAGAGAGTAGACTTCACTTTGGGTTATTTAGAGCTCAGAAGAATCCTTTTACTTCTCCAGTTCCCTTTTGTTCCAGACCAGCTAGGCTGATGTAATCACAGTGTGGAAGAACTTGACAGTATAGTGAGAGTCAAATTTGGGTGACAGGACCTGTATTTATTTATTTATTGAGTCCCTACAGTGAAAGAGATAATAATTGACTTCGAGTATTTGTCGTTTAAGTTTTTGCATTTGGGTTGAGAATAAGAATGATTGAAATTGACTTCTCTTTATGCTCATGCTTTTACTGTTATTATTTAATGGGGCCCCTGAAACAGAACATGGAGATTTTGTTTACAGCAGTGTGATGGTTAGTTTATGGACATTTGGAGATTTACTAGACAGCGCCCTTAGATTAAGGATTTTAGGATTAGAGTACTTCTGTATACCTTTAGTGGCTAACTAGATTGTATAATCACGTTTCACTTCGTGATAAACTTTGAGAAGTGTGTCTTGAGGTGGTTTGGTCAAGGTGTGAACGTCATAGAGTGTCCTGACACAAACCTGGATGGTGTGGCCTGCTGTTGTTCCTGGGCTGCACACCTGTACAGCATGTTGCTGTATTCGGTACGGTCGGCATTTGTAACACAGTGGTAAATAGTTGTGTATCTAAACATAGAAAAGACACAGGAAAAATACGGTATGAAAGATTAAAAATGGCACACCTGAATGGAGCTTGCAAGGCTGAAAGTTGCTGTGGGTGAGTCAGTGAATGAATGGTGAGTGATGTGAAGTCCTAAAACATTACTGTATACCACTGTAGACTTCATAAATACTGTGTACATAGGCCACACTAAATCATTAAAAATTTCTCTCTTCAACAATAAATTAACCTTAGCTTACTGTAATTTTTTTGCTTTATAAATTTAAAAAATTTTTAACTTTTTGACTCTTGTGCTGATTCTTTGTTTAAATGCAGACACATTGTATGACTGTACAAAAATATTTTTTCTTACAAGTTTTTATTCTAAAAAGATTTTTTCTATTCTTAAATTTTTAAATTAAAAAAAATTTTAAAACCTTTTTGATAAAAACAAGGGCACAAACATACATTAGCCTAGGCCTACACAGGGTTAGTACCACTGATATAACTGTCTACTACTTCACATCTTGTCCCGCTGGAAGGCCTTCAGGGGCAAACATACAAGGAACAGTCATCTCCTATGATAGTAAGAATTAGCCCTCTTTCTTTTGGAATAATTCCTGAAGGGCCTTGCTGAGGCTGTTTTACAGTTCACTTAAAAAAAAAAAAAAAAGTGGAAGGAATACACTCTAAAATAACAATTAAAAATATAGTAAATACATAAACCAGTAATGTAGACATATTATCATTATCAAGTATTATGTGGTGTACACAATTTTATGTGCTATTTTATAGAACTGGCATTACGGTTGGTTTGTTTACACTAGAATCCACACAAATGTGAGTGTCATTTGTGTTGATAATGTTATGGTGGCTATGATGTCACTAAACAATAGGATTTTTCAACTTCATTATAATCTTATGGGACCACTGTTATATATGAGGTCACTCCTTAACCAAAATGTCATTATGTGGCATGTTACTGTACTTTAAAAAATTAATGTAACAATACAGATGAACGCAGTGAATTTGAAATTGCAAGGAGGAAAAAGCCTGTCTAACATGTAAGAAAGTTTATTTATGTATACTCAAAGACTTGAGACTATACTCATTTCCCATTGCTGAATTACGGAGTTTCGTCGTCACTAATTTTGAGGAACTGTGAGAGCAGCAGTGTGCCCCCCCCGCCAAGAAAAAACCCCACAATTTCAAAATTGCATCTGAATCTTGCTTTGAGTTTCTGTGTAGATTCATGTTTTAAGATATTTCTAAATAATTAAAGGTCTGCCTTATTCAGTGTAGCTGATTCAAAAGGGAATGAAGACTTAAGTTTCCTTGGAGTTAGGGATCATCTGTATGAAATTAATGGCTACCTGTCTATGATAAAAATATCTTATTCATTAAAATACTGAAATTAGCCGGGCTCGGTGGCTCAGCCTGTAATCCCGCGCCTTTGGGAGGCTGAGGTGAGTGGATTGCCTGAGCCCGCGGGTTCGAGACCCGCCTGGGCAAGCGAGACCTCATCTCTACAATAAATCAAAAAATTAGCCGG
>CAUYQG010001232.1:0-17766 GCA_963574415.1 Tarsius wallacei
TGGAACTACAGGCGCGCGCTACCACGCCCAGCTAATTTTTTGATTTATTGTAGAGATGAGGTCTCACTTGCCCAGGTGGGTCTCGAACCCGCGGGCTCAGGCAATCCACTCACCTCAGCCTCCCAAAGGCGCGGGATTACAAGCTGAGCCACCGAGCCCGGCTTGTTTATACTTCTTTATGCCACTCTTGACACTGGTGCAAAATCTGAAAATAATCCTTTAAAAAAAGCACTGTGGGAAAAACAATAGGGCCTGGGGGTAGACTATGGTAAAACACAAACTAATTCTTTTCAGAGTTTTGTTAGTTCAGATGCTGAGATAGTTCTACAAATGCCTTAAGGTGTAGGCAGGTGTGGAATCCACTTCAGAGAATTAGGGAGTGTATATTGGACCATGGTGACAATCCTCCCCACTCTCCATTTGTTGATTCTATTTTGGGCCTCTCCTTTTTCCTTTCTTTCTTGATCCCCTTTGGAAGAATAGAATATTTCTTTGTTAGACCTTATTCCTGTCCTAGCCAAAGTGACAGCCTCTAATGTCTGTTTAGGCCTTTATATTGGAACCGTACTTCTTCTTTTATCCAAACTTTATGGAAAGGGCCTGAGGCTTAGGTTCTAGTTCCAGGGTTGTCAATAACAGTCATGTGTCTTTATTTAAATCTTTTTTATACAATATTTTTTGTTATGATATTGTGGGGTACAGTTAAGGGTTAGGTATACAAATATGCTTCGTTCAGGCACCCTTGTTGATAAGAAGTGTCTCCCCATCCCCAGACAGATATTTACTACCATTAATCCCATATGACCCTGCAATCCCCCTACTGGGAATATACCCTGAAGAACTCAAATCACTCTATAAAAAAGATACCTGCACAGGTATGTTTATGGCAGCATTGTTCACAATAGGAAGAACCTGGAAGCAACCATGCTGTCCATCAAAAGAGGACTGGATTAAAAAAAGGTGGTACATATACACAATGGAATACTTCGCAGCCATAAAAAATAACAAAATCATGAATTTTGCAGCAACCTGGATGGAACTAGAGTCTATAATACTGTGTGACCTCTCACAGAAACAAAAAACTGAGTATCACATGTTCTCACTCATATAGTGGACCTTGGTGATCCAACGTATTACCATAAGAAAATGATTGACAGTGGTGGGAAACTATGGCGGGGGGAGGGGTAGGAAAATGGGATTAATGGTAGTAAATATCTGTCTGGAGATGGGGAGACACCTGTTATCAACAAGGATGCCTGAAAGAAGCATACCTAACCCTTAACTGTACCCCACAATATCATAATAAAAAATATTGAATATAAAAAAAAACTACTGAACGCTCAGCGCGGTGTGGGCAAGTATGCTCATAAATCACCCATCACGAATTGGGCAAATGTATTGAAAGAATATTTTTTAAAAATTCACTGAAGCCAAATGCAGCCTCTCACAACAATGCTAGCTGGTACATTGATGCCAATGGGTTCCCTAAAACACCTAGCAGGGAAAGGCTGTACTACAAAAGGTCCACTCTCCAAAATATAATTCTAGTTTTTTTGAGGTCTCCTCTCATATACTGGGGATGTGTTTCCATTGCTGACAAATACATTATGCATGATGACTCTTTTCAAGACTGACATATATTCTCTTTTATGAGAATAATGCATGAAGGCTTGGAGTTAAGCTTGCTTTGGAATATTCAGGTTGCACGATATATCTGGGTAGTGAGAGGTAGTAAGGGGGAATGCGTGAACAATAAGGAGGTATAGACAGCAGAGGAACAGAAACAGGTAACTGTGGTATAGAAGGCGAACTCTGCAAGAATCATGACCGCTGAAAATCCAGGTCATAGAAATGTTCACTTAGTAAATTAAGGGGGCTTATTCCTCTTATTCTTTCTTATTCTGAGAAAGAAACTTGCTTCACAAAAGGATTCTTAGCTATATCCCTTAAAGCAGGAGACAATTACACTAACCACATTTTATTTTATGTTTTCCTGAGGGGTAGATCATTTGGGTGAATCGGTGTTTCCCAAACTTGCCTGATCATAAGATCAGAAAGACTTGATGAATCCAAGAGGATTCTTAAGAAGTTTTATTATTCAAAAAGCACCCCTAGGTTGAGTCTTAGAATGAGGCAATCATGTATTAATTTTCTATTCCAAGTATTTGTCTCCCAAAAAAACAAAAAAAAAGGCAATCAAGTCATATCTACATTCTGATCACTAAGGCATGCTCTTTGTTTTTCTGGATATTTTTTCCTACTGTCCATTGTAAGTGAGACTTTTTGAGGCACCCCAAGGAATCAGTGGAAACTTTGTGAGCCTACCCAAAGACTGGCATTGATTGCTAGAAGAAACTCCAAAGGAGACAATTTGGGGCCCTCTGTGGGTTGGGAAGTACACCCAGCAGGACCAGCTACAGTTGAGCTCCAACATGCCATTTGTACACACTCTCTTGATTTGTCATTGCAGATTTTTACTCTCACCCTTGCACCAATGGGGCACAGTCCTCAGGGCCAGCCAGCAGCCTGTACAAGTGCTCTGAGGGATGAGGGACAGAAAACCTCACAAAGGCAGCCTAAAGTGAGGAGGTTTCCTAGCCCAATCAGCCTGAGATGCCAGGAATAAACCCAAAGTCCAACAAAGTCTGGTATTTGGCCCTATTGCCAAGGTGAGAATTGCACACCAGGGGATCCTTGGGTCAACTGAGCAAACAAAGGAAAAAAGAATTATTATAGGACAAGGGAATGAAGCAAAGCAAAGTAGGACTCTGTGAAAAGAGGTCAACTCTGGGCCTGACGGCAAAATGGACCAACGGTCCTGTTATGTAAGAAAGTACACAGAATACCTAGATGTAAAGTGTTTCCAGCAACCCCTATCTAATGTTCTGCAACTGGGTTGTATACTGAGACTGCTTCTGTGTCAAAGTGACTGACTCAGACCCAAGAGTGGGCTATTCACTTTTATGATATAATTGTAAACACCAAGTGTGTGATAGCCTATGCTTTTAAAGAACCAGATTTTTTCAGTGAGTAAAAACTCAGTAACCACACAAAGAAAGGAGCCACTAAGACATTTACAATTGCAAAGTGTCCTTCAAAAAAAAAAAAAAAAACCTTTGGCAAAGCAGAATTGTATTTTCTCTGTTCAAATTAAGATTTACTTTCTCAAGGACCAGGTCAGGACACTGGGGAGAGCAGGGAGAGAGCACAAAAGGACTTGGTTAAAACTTTTGCTTTGTTTGTAATTCCATCTGTTGTTATCTTGCATTTTCCTCCTCAACATATCCCACCCACTCCCAATTTTGAAAAGGAAATAGGAAATTAATATTCTCTCCCTGACCCTGCAGTCCTCCCATCCCCAGGGGCCCTGGGCCCAGGCTTGACTAAAGGAAGTGAATATTTTAGCCCTGGGACTATTTCTGCTTGAGGAAAGTAAAATATGTCCCTTTTGAGATTCTGGATAAGCAAAGTCTTTTCACAACTCTTGACAGTAGCACAGATCTGCAGTTAAAACTCACAAGGAAACCATTTAATTTGTTTTTCTTAGGTTCCTGATTTACTTGACAACAAATGAGGCCAGAAAGAGGATGGGCAAAGGGAATCCCTTCCGTCCTTGCCACTGCCAAGGCTGGCTTCCTATCCACACTTGACCTGCTCTCACAGCTGAAAATCCTCATGCCTCATGGGTAAAACTGTGATCGTTTTTTAAAATACCAACTTATTGAAATGTTGCTCCCATTACTTTATTAGAAATTATTTGGCTACCATTAGTTCATTATAACATACAATTACTTATAACTTTTTTTTTATTATTTATTTTATTTTATTTTATTTTATTGAGGTGGAGTCTCACTCCATCGCCCAGGCTGGAGTGCAGTGGCATGCTCATAGCCACCCCAGTGTCAACCTGCTGGGCTCCGGCAATCCTTCCGTCTCAGCCTTCCAAGTGGCCGGAACTACAGGCGCGCACTATCACACCTGACTTGATTTATTGTAGAGATGAGGTCTTGCCAAGTTGCAGGGGTGGGTCTCGAACCTGGGGACTCAGGCAATCTACTCCCCTCGGCCTTCCAAATTGCTGGAATGACAGGCTGAGCCACCGAGCCCAGCCACTTGTAACTTTTCATCTTGCAGGATGAAGAAATCATTTGAAATAATGATAACTAATCTGTAATTTATTTTCAAATGTAATAAGGTTTAGGAACAAATTATAATCAACTAATGAAGTCTATTGAAAGGGTAAAATGAAGGGCACAGGGAACAGTCAGAGCCGCCCCCCAAGATGGTGCCGATCACTCAGGCCACATGGAAACAACAAAGGCCCTAAGTTCCAGCTTCCCCCTATATGATTTCTGGTGTGCACAAAGTTCAAACTTGCTAGCCAACAATCTCCTCCTATGATAAATCAACCTTATAATACCCTCCAATAGTAATCTTGGCCCGCCCTATTTCCCCTCTGCTCTACCCAATAGGATGCTAGCACGACCTCTTCCTGCCCTCGCTAAACTAATAAATACAGCCCCTCCCTGCATAACTCTCTCTCTCTCTCTCTCCCCCTCTACCTCTGTAGCCACGACTTTAATAAATCTCTTGGTCCCTAACGGGTATGGAGTTATTGCTGGCGCCCAAGTACTTTCATAAAATGTCAAAATGGAGTGATTTAATGAAATAATCTTAACTAAAGAGCATTCTAACATTGCTTGGCTTTGTCATATTTTTCTAGCAGTTCACTTTAATTTACCCTCCACTCATTAGCCAAGGACAGAGCCATTCTCCCAGAGACAGCTAGTGATAATTTACAACTCCCTTCCCCAAGCCTTATTTCTACTCCAAGTTTGTGTTTTAGTCATAAAGAACCAGGATGACCTACACGACACAGACAAATCCCATCACCATGGCAACAGTTATGGGAAGAACCCATCCATCACCAGCCCCTTGCCATAACTTAAAAGAGACTACCACCCAATCGCCTTAATGACCTACCCCCACACCAAAAGAAAGGTTTAAAAAGCATTCAACATCAAGCAGCCACAGCCAGGATTCTCTGTAAGCTCTGGCTCCCCTCCCCAATCCGGAGGAGGTGGATCTTCCTTTAATCTACTTTCTAAATAAACCATATTTTCCCATCTAATTTCTGTGCAATTCTTTGCATCTTACCTGCACCACCCACTCAGCACATCGGCCCACTGACCTAACATTTCTCCCAGACCCAACATTTTTAGAGCTCTAACGTTGATATATTTTAATTACACCCAAATTAGTATTTTTTTAAATTTTGCTATGGCCTCAGTGATCTATGGAAAATAATGTTTGAGACCTAAAGGAAATTTTTGTGGACCCCTGAAAGTTTCCTAGGCACAGAGCCTAAGGTAAAGTGGCCATGCTGGAAATGTCATTTTTTTTTTCCTCCCCTTCCTTATTTTAAGAGAGGAGTAGGCAAGAAGAAGGTTAGGCAGACATGTAGGGCTGGTCTCCCGTAGGATTCCATTTTACCTGGAGAAACAGCTGCAAGCTGCAGGATCTGGGCAAAAGCCACACCCACTCCCTTTTCACTCACTTTCTCTCACCATTTCCTAATTGGCCCTTTTTCAATCCTCTCCCCATGGGCCCTGTACACTATTATGCCACTTTTTAGTCCTTACTACTGACCAATTAGGTTAGTGTAGTTTCATTGCCTACTACCAACCAATCAGCAACCTCCTGGTACTACATAACCCCACAGCCAGCCTCAACAGCCTTTTGGGCCTCACAATTCACAACCCTCTTGGGGGCCTCTGGCTGTGAGAGCTACAACACTTCCTTCATGAATAAACTATGACTCACTCACCCTTCAGTGTCTTTGATCCTTAATCCTCTCAGTCAAGAAACAAGAACCTGGGGTTTATAATTCCATCAAGACAAGAGAGCTATAACCTTTCCTGATGGAAGGGAATTCTCCAAGCAAGAGCTATAAATAGGGGAGCAAAGAGATGTAACACTCCTCGGGGCTCTGCAGCTGTTGGGTACCATCGAGTTCCAGGGCATCATAACATACTAGGTCACCACATGGATCTCAGGGTGCCATTGTGCCCTGGGACCCATCCTTCGACCTCAAGCGGGTCCCAGGCTGGCCGTGCAGCCCTGGTGCGACTGCGGCATATTGGGGGCTCATCCCGGAGGTCTAGCAGTGGAGTGAAATTGGAATAAAGTTTTGGAGTAATTGAGGACATCTGACCAAGGATACTACTCTGATGTACTCGAAGACTTCCAAGTCAACCCCAATTCCCAACAGCCCAATTGGCAGAAGGCTTCCAGTCTTTCCCATCCCAGAATCCTCCTCAGTCTTTCCTATCTCATTTTTCCAGACAGTCAAGATTACTGTTTTTCTTTGCATTCAATATTGCAGGTGTTTTGCAACCTAATGCAATAGTTTTACTAGGCAGAATGAGTAACTGGCTTAGCACACAGTTCAAAGCAATGTTGTTTATGTTTCCTACTATGAGGAAAATAGTAACTCATTCGTGACTACTGATGTGAATTTACATCATTCCAGTTCTGTTCCTGGTTGCCACTTACATGAATTTACATCTTTACAAATTCTATTTCTGAATGCTATAACATTGTCATATGTATGTGTTGTTTTATTTTGCTTAAAAATGAATAGTCAAGCAAGGAGAAAGTTAATTGAGATAATTATCTGATATCAACTGCACAACATTGTTGTTGGTTTACCTAGTTTGTAAAAATTGCAAGTTGGTCATTATTTTGTATGTTTGTATTTTGATATTTCAGGACTTTCATATTTCAATGTTAAAAGTAATTTACCAGCTGGACTCGGTGGCTCAGCCTATAATCCCGCACCTTGGGAGGCTGAGGTGAGTGGATTGCCTGAGCCCGTGGGTTCGAGACCTGCCTGGGCAACTTGGCGAGACCTCATCTGTACGATAAATCCAAAAATTAGCCAGGCGTGGTAGCGCTCGCCTGTAGTTCCGGCTACTTGGGAGGCTGAGGATCGCCGGAGCCCAGCGGATCGAGGCTGCGGTGGCCGGGAGCAGCCACTGCACTCCAGTCTGGGCGACAGAGTGAGACTCCAACTCAAAAAAAAAAAAAGTAATTTACCATAATTATGGAAGATGAAGAAATATATACTGATGAGACTTCCGAGGTCGAAGGTGAATCCAGTGAACTTAGTGATAGTGAGACACACAATGATGTAATGATGCAATGTAAATAAAGAAACATAATAGATAATAGATCATCTATGACAGTGAATCTAGTACTGGTGAGAATGAATCAGACACTGAGTAGACAAAATATGATTCAAAAAGAAACTTAGAAGTGCTTATTGGTAATCCAGGTGTCAAGGTATTTCCAAATGATCCTCAAAGCATTGAGTGAAATGTTGGACTATTTATTGGAGATAATTGTATAGAAATCATCTCAACTGAAACTAACAGGTATTATGATCAGATGCACCACAGATACAAATGTTCAAAGAAGTAAAAAAAAAAAAAAAGTGGAGCAATACTACAGTGTCTGGGATGATAAAAGTTCTAGCATTAAATATTCTGAAGGACAAGTGAAGAAAACCACAATACATGATTATTGGTCAACACATCCATCAGTTGCAATGCCTTTCTTTTCAAAAATAATGACACAAAATAGATTCCTACAAATGTTGCAGTTTTTGCATTTTTCCAGTAATGCAGAAATACGGTCAAATCCAAACAGATTATGCAAAATTGAACCCATAATAAATTATGTTTTAAATAAGTTCAACACTGTGTACAAACCTGAATAAGAACTTTCCTTGGATGAATCCATGATACCTCATCATGGAAGACTGTCTTTTTGGGTTTATAATCTGAATAAAAATACAAAGTTCGGAATGCTAGTCAGAGTGGTATCTAAGGCAAATGCTGGATATGTCTGCATCTTTCAACTGTATTGTAGAAAAGGTGGCAATTTAGAAAAGACCATTTCACTTGTGCTTAATGACAGAAGTTTGCAACAACCAGCTTCAGATTTTTTTTTTCTTGTCACCCGCTTTCAGTACTAGGAAAGTGAAAATTTTGTCAGTCACGAATGTGTTAAGATTTGAAAATTTTCTTTCCCTTTCATATTTACTCTCTAATAATGTACACTTTATATACAGGTTAGTTATGCCTTTTATCTTGAGGAAGTTGTAAATTCTTTGAAAGAAATGTTCTGATAAATATGTGCGTTTAATATGCATAAAAATTCTTTTAGTATTTCTTGGGAGCCCTTGGTGGTGCTGGGAACAGAAAAATCATCAAATATTTCCTGCTGTGGTTTGTGGTGGCACAGCGCCAGGACCAGATCTCTTGCCCCTTCCTAACTGAGAAGAAAACTCAGTAATAGGTAGAGGGTGAGGGGCAACGTGAATCCAAAGGCATTTATTATGTTAGATGCTACTTTCCTGGCCAACAAATCCCTAACTCTAAAAAATAAAAAAAACCACTCCTATTGAACATAGTACTGAAAATCCTAGCTAGAGCAATAAATAAAAGGCATCCAAATTGGCAAGGAGAAAGTCAAGCTATGTCTATTTGCTGATGACATGATGGTATACCTAGAAAACCCTAAGGATTCCTCCAAGAGACTCCTAGAGTTGATAAACGACTTCAATAAAGTTTCAGGATACAAAATCAATGTATAAAAATCAATAGCATTTCTGGTCAGGTGTAGTGGATTATGCCTGTAATCCCAGCACTTTGGGAGACTGCAACAGGAGGATTGCTTGAGCCCAGGAGTTCAAGACCAGCCTGGACAACATAGTGAAACCTTGTCTCTAAAAAATAAAAAATAAAAATTAGTAGCATCTCTATACACAAGTAACACTCAAACTAGGAGCCAAATCAAGAATTCAATCACATTCAGGATAGCCACCAAAAAAATGTAAAATGGAGGAATATATCTAATCAAGGAGAAAAAAAAATCTCTACAAACAGAGCTACAAAACACTGATGAAAGAAATCAAAGATGAAACACACAAGTGGAAAACCATTCCATGCTCACAGATTGGAGGAGTTAATATTGCTAAAATGATTATACTTCTTGAAGCAATCTACATATTTAATGCTATCCCTATCAAATTTCTATAATGATTTTTCACAGAACTAGAAAAAACAATCTTAAATTTGTATGGAACCGAAAAAGAGATCCCAAATGTCCAAAGCAATCCTAAGTAAAAAGAACAATTGTGAAGGCATCACATTGCAGGACTTCAAGATACTACAATGTCCTAATCACTAAAACAGCACAGTACTGGTACAAAAATAGACAGCTAGATAAATGGAACAGAATAAAAAGCCTAGAAATAAAGCTGCATGTCTACAACCAACTCATCTTTGACGAAGCCAACAAAAATAAACAATGGTGAAAAGACACCCTATACAATAAATAGTGCTGGGAAAATTGAATAGCCATATGCAGAAGAATGCAACTGGACCCCTACCTCTCACAAAAATTAGCTCAGGATGGATTCATGACTGAAAAATAAGGTCTGGAACTATGAAAATCCTAGAAGAAAATCTAGGAAAAACTCTTCTAGACATTGGCCTAGGCAAAGAATGTATGATAAGGATCCCAAAAGCAAATGCAAAAAAAAAAAAAAATAGACAAATGGGACTTAATTACACTAAAAAAAAGAAATAATCAACAGGATGAACAGAAAACCTATAGAATGGGGGGAAATCTACAAATTATGCTCTGACAAATGACTAATATCCAGAATATATAAGGAACTCAAACAACTCAACCCCATTAAAAAGTAGGCAAAGGACATGAGTAGACATGTTTCAAAAGAAGACACACAAGTGGTCATTAAACATATGAAAAAATGCTCAACATCACTGATCATCATAGAAATGAAAATCAAAACTACAACGAGGTATCATCTTTCACCAGTCAGAATGGCTATCATTAAAAAGTCAAAGAACAGTAGATGTTGGTAACATACACAATGTTGGTGGGAATGTAAACAAGTTCAACATATATGGAAAATAGTATGGAGATTTCTCAAAGAGTTACAAATAGAACTACCATTTGACCCAGCAATCCCACCACTGGTTATCTACTCATAGGAAAAAAAATCATGGTACCAAAGTGAGACCCAAACTTTGCCTACACAATGACCCTTTTGTATACCTAACCCTGAATTGCACCCCACATCTTTAAAATAAAAAATAAGAAGGCCAGGTGTGGTGGCTCAAGCTTATTATCCCAGCACTTTGGAAAGCTGCAGCAAGAGGATTACCTGAGCCCAGGGGTTCGAGACCAGCCTGGGCAACTTGGTGAGACCTCATCTCTACAATCAAAAAATTAGCTGGTGGCAGTGATGCACACCTGTAATTCCAGCTACTTGGAAGGCTGAGGCAGAAGGATCGCCTGAGCCCAGCAGGTTGAGGCTGCAGTGGCCGTGAGTATGCCACCGCCCTCCAACCTGGGTGACAGAGTGAAACTCCAACTCAAAAAACTAAAATATAATATAAAAAATAAATGAATAAATAAATAAATAAATAAAATCATTGTATAGAAAAAAGATACCTGCACTGTCCACAACAGCAAAGTCACTGAACAATTCTAAGTACCATGAACAATTAACTGGATAAAGAAAATGTGGTATATATATGCTCCACAGATACTGTGCAGCTATAAAAAAGAATGAACAAAATCATGTCCTTTGCAGCAACATGAATGGAGCTGGAAGCCATTATCCTAAGTGAACTAACTCAGAAATAGAAAACCAAACATCACATGTTCTCACTTATATGTGGGAGCTAAAAAAAAAAATGGTTACTCATGAACATTAAGATGAAAATGATAGACTCTATGGGCACCAAAAGAGGAGAGATAGGGAGGCCAGTGAGGATTTTAAAATTACCAACAGACATATGAAAAAGTGCTCAACCTCACTAATCTTTAGGGAAATGCAAATCAAGACCACATTGAGATACCACCTAACCCCAGTAAGAATGGCCATCATGAATGAAACAAACAATAACAGATGCTGGCAAGGATGCAGAGAAAAAAGAGTGCTTCTACACTGCTGGTGGGAATGCAAACTAGTACAACTGTAAGAAAGAACAAAGAGAACAAAGAAAGAAGTGTAGGGGAGAAAAGCAGGAATAGCTCTAACCTTGAGGGAGGCATTACTCCTTTCTTTCCTGGAAACTTTCTCTGCAGACGTTATGCAATAAATTGTACCCTTATCCACAGCACCTGCATAGCCAGCTACATCTGCTTCTGTAAACTTGCTTGCTTACCCACACCTCCAAAATGTTGCAATAAGAGCCCTGGGAAGTCCCAAGTTCTATCTTTAGCCCGCCAGGATGTAAATCTAAACTACATAAGACAGCCCTGTGTTGCAGCTCAGGGCCCTTGCTTGGAACTAGTTCCCTGCAAGCGGCCACTGGCCAGCAGAGCCTTGACTAATAAACCTCTCCTTTGTTAATTTAAGTCAGTGGGCTGTCATTTAAGCACTGGAACCCTACTTCACAACCTCTTTGGAAAACAGTGTGGCAATTTCTGAAAGAACTAGAAAAATGACCTTTCATATGACCCAGCAATCCCAGAGGGAATATACCCAGAGGATCTCAAGTCATTCTACAAAAAAGATACCTAGACATGTATGTTTATTGCAGCACTATTCACAATAACAAAAACATGGAACCAACCGTGCTGCCCATTGAAACTGGACTGGATTTAAAAAATGAGCTGTCAGGTAACAATGGAATATTATGCAACCATAAAGGACAAACATATGGAGTTCACAGCAACTTGGAGGGATTTAAAGTCTATCATACTCAGTGATCTATCACAGAAACAAGGAACAGAGTGCCATATGTTCTCACTCATAAGCGGACCTTGAACAATTATCATAATACTATAAGAAAGAGATTAGGCTGGGCTTGGTGGCTCAGCCTGTAATCCCAGCACTTTGGGATTGGCAAGTGGATTGCCTGAACCCATGGGTCGAGACCAGCCTGGGCAACTTGGTGAAAACTCGTCTCTGCAATAAATCAAAAATTAGCCGGACATGGTAGCGCTCACCTATAGTTTTGGCTACTTGGAAGGCTGAGGCAGAAGGATCACCAGAGCCCAGCAGATTGACACTGGGGTGGCCGTGAGTGTGCCACCGTACTCCAGCCTGGGCATCAGCATGAGACTCCAACTCAAAAAAAAAAAGAGAGATTGGCAGTGGTGGAAAACTGCCAGGAGAGCAGGGTGGGGAGGTTGGCATTCGTGGGAAACTGCCAGGGGAGGGAGGGGCACACCTCATCAACAAGGGTACTTGATTAATGAACATTTGTATACCTAATCCTGAATTGTACCCCACATCTTTAAAATAAAAAATTTTTTTAAAAAGGATATTACCAAAAGTATTTATGTTCCTAGTGAGTCATTCTTCATCAAAACTGTTGCTTGTCTCAGAGGTAAACTACCATCCCAATCTCTATTTAGACACAGATAGGGTGGTGTGTGTGTGTTTGTGTGTGTGTGTGTGTGTGTGTGTGTATTATATATATATTTATTTATATATAAAACCTCAATTTACTTCTCCATTATTATATTGATAGACAATTTTTATCTTTTTAAATTTTTTTAGAGTTTTTAAAAAATAAAAGTAAGATACATTTATTATAGAAAATTGGAAAATATGGAAATATAAAAATAAAGATTATTTGAAGTCTCACAGCTATTAACATCTTGATTTATATGTTTTCAGTCATTCTGACCTATATTTTTTACAGAATTCAGATCATCCTCAGTATAATCTACATTTTACTTAACCATTTATTGTGAATCTTTCCCATTCAATAAGCATCATCCTTCCACAATTTGCCTTTTTTTTTTCAGATACAAGTTCTCACAATGTGGCTCAGATTGGAATGCAATGGCACAATCACAGCTCACTGCAGCCTCAGCCTCCTGGGCTCAGGTGATCCTATTGCTTTAGCCTCTCAGGTAGCTGGGATTACAGGCATGCATCACAATGCTCAGCTAATTTTTTTTTAATTTTTTGTAGAGATAGGGTCTCGCTATGTTGCCAAGCTGGTCTTGAGCTCCTGGCCTCAAGTGATCCTACCACCTTGACCTTCCAAAGCACTGGGGGGTAAAGGTGAGAGTCACCATGCACAATCTAAGACGATCTGGCCTTTAATTGATTTTTTATAGTAGATGATGAATGTCTGAAGTTTTTCGAGCAAGAGAATTGAAGTTGTCATGAAAAAGTATTCTGAAAAGCAGGGTGGGCAGAGAAAGCTAGAGGTGGAAGGCCCATTCAGAAGGCCATGCAGAGCTTGTGCCAGCCTCGCCATCACCTATCATTCATCATTTTCTATTCTTTCAAATGAGGATAGAAATTTATCTTTCATACTCCCCTTTTCATGTGGGAACTTATTTCCCACTTGCTTTCTCCCAACTCTCTCAGAAAAAGTCCAGCCTAAAGAACCACCAGCCCCAAGGAGGATTACACTGTATAACTCTTACCTCATTTCAAATTTTTGGAAATTGTCTTCAGCAACTTCATATTTGTTTCACCAGTCACTTCATGCTTTGTCTTCTACTTCTTATAAGGCCTTTCTCAAAACACAGAGACACACATACAAACACAATTTCTCTGGTAGCAAATTTCTGCTTTACTATCATGGCCTAGTACTAGTTCATCCAGTACATTATCAAAGAAACTATCCCCCAAATTCCTTTCTTTCTCTCCCTTTTCTCCTACCCCATTCTGAGCAATGGTTCCTTTCTCTGATCCTTGCTGGCCTAGAACCAACAGTTGTTCCATATCCTGTGATAGTTGTTTGTAGTTTAAACTGTATGCTCTCCAAAGGCAAGAGTCAATGCCTCCTGGTTTCCATGGCCCTAGTGCCAGGCTTATTCGAGCTCAATTGTGTTAAATGGATGCAAATTTTTAAAAATTAGAGCAAAAAAGAATGCAAGAAAAGTTTAGGGGATATCAGATTTCCTTGGGTCTAGACTGAAGAGATCTTAGCTCTGGGTACCTTTGTTGCATAATTGAAACAACTCAATTTCCTCATAGAACTGCTATTTACAGAATGTTTTGAATAAACATAGAACTTGATCTTCCCGGTCTTAAAGATTGAAACTTACATTTGTTTTATCTGAATTCCTTCCTAAGGAAACCAACCCTCGGGCAAGGGACTGAAACTCACCAGAGCGCTGCATTCAGAAAAAGAGATGCCAGACCTCTTATTCACCATTATATTGTTTCCTTACCCCTCTGGAATTCATATTATCCCACACATAGTTACATTCCTTCCCCTACCATATAAACCTCCTAACTTTAGTTGGTTGGATTTGAGACTGATATCCAGTTCTCCTTGACTGACATCACCTGAATAAATGGCTTCTTCCCTGGCAATATTCATTGTCTCAGTGATTGGTTTTCTGTGCAATGAGCAAAAAGACCTCAGTGGAACCTCTGGCATTTCTATAACAATCACATCAGAAGTTTCCACAGCCCTATTTGCCATCCCACTGTCTCTGTGCCCTGCATGTTCCACATAAAACTGCCATTTTATTACCACTTCCACCCACACCGAAAACCTGCAGCACATCTCAATGAGCAATTCTTTTTATCTCCAAAGATAGAAAATGCCTGTCTCTGCTTTCTTGGTCAATGAATATTTATCAAGCAACTATTATGTTCAAGGAACAATCTCTTCAGGCAACCCTCCTGAGACTCACTGCAAGAGATAAATAAAGGTATTATCATAAATGTACACCCAGACCCTGAATAATGGCAGATGAAGGTGCATTTAGCTTTAACTCTGCAACTCCTGCTTTCAAAGTCATTACATCCTGTCCCAGATTTCCTTGTGCCTTTTAAAGTTTTATAACCTAGGCTGCCCACATGATACAAGCCAACTAGAAACAGCCTTCAAAATAAAGATACTAAGTCTTAGGAAAACTTTGCTATTCATAATCATTCCTAAGCCCAGTGACAAGTGACTAAAATATCTGAGGGGTAAAGGTGTGTCCTCAGACCAAGAGAACTGAAGGCCTTGTCCTCTGTAAGAAAATATATCACTCTTTCTCATAAAATGAATCACACACAATTAGAAGTTCAGCTTCTAACGCAATAAAGAAGTTTACAAAGTTGGTTCTATGTGGAAAACAGGGCTGGGGTCAGGTAAGGGAAGCCTGGTGACACACAGAGGCAGGAACACGCCTTGAAAGAGGCTGAGAAAGATGTGGTGTTGTGGGGAGAAGTATAGAAAAGGGAGGTGGTCAAGAGGCAGACACTATAACAACCTCAAGTGAAGTGGAGGCTAGCATCCATCCATTTTGTAATTCACAGGTTACAAGAGCAATTTCAGTGCTGGCGAAGCAAAGAGGTGAATTGCACTGGGTTGAGGAGGTCACGAGGGTGACGAAACTGAGTGGGGAGCGTTAACTACTCTATTAGGAATTTGATTTCAAGGGAAGAGCAAGACAGGGAAGTATCTAGAAAGAGGCCTTGGGCACAAAGGGAGTCTAATCAAGACCACAGAGAAACAAGTGCGAGTCTAGGCTTGAGGGAATAGCCAGTGGACAGGAGAGACTGAGGGCACAGGCTAGGGAAGGAATAATTGTTGGAGTAAGGACGAGGGAGAGGATTGGATTCAGAACACAGGGGGAAGGAATTAGCCATTCATAGGAAAGGGACATTACCTCCAAAAAACTACAGAGGAGGAAATTATGTTGATCAGTAAGTAGGGAAGACAGAAAATGAAGGCATTTCTCATGTGGATACCCTCAATTTTCTCTCAGGAGGACAAGTAGTCAGGGCATTGAGAACAATGGTGAATGTTTAAAATAACTCCTGGGGAAATGGGAGACAGCTCGTTAAGGACATAGAAGCCACTGCAGTAAGCTCAGTGCTAGACTGCAAGCTCAATATTATACTAGCAAGTGAGTGACTGAAACAATGAATTATGACTTTGTTCTCTCCTAGGAAAAAACAGAAGCAAGTTGATAGATTGGAGGAAATGGAGGCATTGGTCAAGAGACCTGCTGCCTACATGAGGTCAAAGCACAAGAGTGAGACAGCTTTAAGATAGGACAATGTGGCTGGCCTCAGTGGCTCAACCCTGTAATCCCAGAACTTTGGGAGGCTGAAGTGAGAGGATTGCTTGAGCCCACGGGTTCGAGAATAGCCTGGGCAACTTGGCCAGACCTCATCTCTACAATAAATCAAAAAATTAGCCCAGCGTGGTGGCACACGCCTGTAGTTCCGGCTACTTGGAAGGCTGCAGCGGAAGGATTGTCTGAGCCCAGCAGGTCAACGCTGGAGTGGCCATAGCATGCCACTGCACTCCAGCCTGGATGACAAAGAGAGATTCAAACTCAAAAAAAGAAAAGAAAGATAAGACAATGTGATCACAAAGTCGGTACTGGAACTTAAGACTTCAGAGAAGGAGCAGCTCTGAGTGCCGAAAGTCCAGGTTGAGGTTATGATCTGTGGTTATTTGAAACAGAATGAAGGTCACTAAAGTTGGAGAGATCAGGAAACTGTGAAACGAAGATACTGTATCATCTTCATGAGCACTGAAAACATCCAAAATAACAGTAGGACTGTGATGGAGAGGAAAACCCCAAGCCAGGTGAAAGAACAAATGAGTATGTAGGCATTTGGTTTTTGATGGTCCAGCTTCCATTTCTTCCTCTTCTAATGGAATGCCCTGATATCCGTTTGGAGAAACACCTCTCTCTGTGGTCTGCAGGTGAGGTGGGTATGTAACCCCCAGCACCTCGCCTTCCTCTAGACCAAGGGGGTGGGCACAGCATCAAAATTAGGCCAGCTGAAATCAGTTTCTCTCTCTTTCTTTCCCTCTCTCTTTCCCCCAGGACTCTGAAAAGTACAGAAGAGTACAAATGTAAAAGATGTTTGGGACACATTTTCAAAGGGATACCCTGACAAACCTGACAAGATGCTGCTACTGAGAACCTTTCTTTAGATTTCAATTTCATACACTACCCCCAAAATTGTCCCTGCAACTTGTCTTTTTGTTTTAACTAACCAGAGTTGCTTTCTCTTGGTTGCATCTACAGAACCCTAAGTAATACAATTATAAGGTTAAAACAACACATCCTGTCTTACCTGGGCAGTCCAAGTTTATGCCTGTTGTCCCAGTGTTGCACCTGGTTTAACATCTATCCTGAATTTTTCCTCTTAAAATAGAGTTCTAGTAATAATTAATTTTTTTCTTTGTTCTTTTTTTTTTTTTTGAGTTGGAGTCTTACTCTGTCACCCAGGCTGGAGTGGCAGTGGCATGCTCACTGCCACCACAGACTCGACCTGCTGGGCTCGGGTGATCCTTCTACCTCAGCCTTCCAAGTAGCTGGAATTACAGGACCATGCCACCACACCCAGCTAATTTTTTTATTTAATATAGAGATGAGAGCTTGTCAAGTTTCCCAGGCTAGTCTCAAACCCACAGGCTCAGGCAATCCTTTCACCTCAGCCTCCCAAAGTGCTGGGATTATAGGCTTGAGCCACCATGCCCTGCCAGTAATAATTATTAAAATAAACCAGTGTGGATTTGGAAGACTTCTGCCTTCTGTCATGCTTGTCTAGTAGCACTGAAGTGAGTTCTTACTTTAACAGGTAGTAGCCGGGCTCGGTGGCTCAGCCTGTAATCCCGCGCCTTGGGAGGCTGAGGTGAGTGGATTGCCTGAGCCCGCGGGTTCGAGACCTGCCTGGGCAGGCGAAACCTCATCTCTACAATAAAATCAAAAAATTAGCCGGGCGTG
>CAUYQG010001244.1:0-11629 GCA_963574415.1 Tarsius wallacei
TCTAAACTATCTTAAATTATTTTTAACTATTTAAAAAATTTTTCCTGTCTTCTTTTTCCACATGCATACAGTTTAAACTGAATGTGTTATATGTAGGTATGGAGCTAAACCACCTTATGCCTTATCTTCAAAGTACACTGAAGGCGGGCGTGGTGGCTTGCACCTATAATTCCAGTGCTTTGGGACGCTGAAGCGGGAGAATTGCTTGAGCCCAGGAGTTCAAGACCAGCCTGGGCAATACAGTGATATCTTGTGTCTACAAAAAAAAAAAAAAAAAAAAATCAAAAAATTAGCCAGGCATGGTGGCACACACTTGTAGTCCTAACTACTCGGGAGACTGAGGCGGAAAGGTTGTCTAAGCCTGGGAGGTCAAGGCAGTTTGTCCCAGTGAACATGTTACTTTTGCTGACCTCTCCTCCCAAAAGCAACAGAGCTACTTATATTTCTAATGAGGTAAGATGCAAGTTGGGCATCCATGCCCAGAGACACCTGAGACAACAGTCATCTTCTAGATGTATAGTAATAGCCCTCTTTGGAAGTTCTGAAACATAATTATTGAAACAATTTAGTTGTCTCTCTGGTAAGAAGTATTTTACTTCAAACTAATTTAATATGTTCTTGTGCACCTCCAGGGCTGCAACTCAGTGTACTTTGGTTGCTTGCTCGGTTTTTGAGTCGGGGTCGCCACTATGTCACGTAGGCTGGACTCAGTGCCACAATCACAGCTCACCGCAGCCTCAAACTCCCGGGCTCAGGTGATCCTTCCACCTCAGCCTCCTGAATAGCTGGGACCACAGGTGCATGCTACAACACCCAGCTAATTTTTTTATTTTTTTGTAGAGATGAGGTCTTACTATGTTGCTTAAGTTGGTCTCAAACATCCAGCCTCAAGTAATCCTCTCACCTTGGACTCCCAAAGTGCTGGAATTACAGGTGTGAGCCACAACGCCTGGCCTACTTTACTCTTTAAATGACTTGGTACCAAGTAAAGACATTTTATTTACTGAGTAACTTAAAATAATTATAAAGGTAATTCATTGAGTCCCAGTATTACATTTCAAATTCAACGTTATTACTTTATTATTTGAAGTGTTCAACAGAAGCTAAATAATCAGCATAAACATTTAAAATAGCCAGTGTTTGAGGGAACATGGGATCTCTCCATATTATCAATCTAAAAATATCTCAAAATGAAAAAGTTCATCTAATAAAATATTTGGCAAAGAACAAGGATAGCAAAGCACTATGAAGATATCAAAGCAATCTGGACTAATTCTTGTACTGCAGCAGGGCTGTGAGAGGAAATAAAGCACTGTATAAGAAATCCACTTAAAAAAAATTAGAAGTGAGTAGGGCGTGGTGGCTCACATCTGTAATCCCAACACTTTGGGAGGCCGAGGTAAGAGGACTGCCTGGGCCCAGGCGTTTGAGACCAGCCAGGGCAACTTGGTGAGACCTCGTCTCTACAATAAACCAAGAAAAATTAGCCAGGCATGTTAGCATGAGCCTGTAGTTTCAGCTACTTGGAAGGCTGAGGCCGGAGGATCGCCGGAGCCCAGCAGGTCGAGGCTGCAGTGGTAGTGAGCATGCCACTACATTCCAGCCTGGGCAACAGAGTGAGACTCCAACTCAAAAAAAAAAAATTAGAAGTGTTCGCTTTTTAAAGATAATTACTCTAGCGTGTCTTTGTTCAGTGAGAGAAAGCCCGTGGCATGAGGAAAGATCAGTCTACTAAATGATTACACCAAATTCCCCGGCTCACCTCAGCATTGTCCATGGCTGCTTTCAATATGCTGGAGTGTGCACTGACGGCCTGGACTGCAGCATTCTGAGCTGCAATAGCCTGCAAAGTGATACCAGCAGTTTGGCTCAAAGCATCTTCTAAGCTCCTAGCTAGAGCTAGAAAAAAAAAAAAAAAAACAATTAAAAACCAAACTCCTCCCCAAAAAAGGACTTGAAACTATTCATCTTCTCCTAGTAAGTCTTCCACTGAATTTTCCAAAACATGTAAAAGGGAACAACAAAATGCACATGAGACTCAAATTTAGGGAACCAAAGTTTCACTTGAAAGTATGGTAAAATATTGATAATGGGCTAGGTGCAAGTGGCTCACGCCTGTAATCTAAGTACTTTGAGAGGCCAATGCGCAAGGATCACTTGAGCCCAGGAGTTTGAGACCAGCCTGGGCAACTTAGCGAGACTGTCTCTACAAAAATAAAATAATGATTGTAACATGGTGTGGTGGTATGCACCTGTAGTCCCAGCTACTTGGGAGGCTGAGGCAGAAGGATCTCCTGAGCTAGGAGTTCAACACTGCAGTGAACCATGATCATGCCACTGCACTCCAGTCGACTAAAAAAAGAAAAAATAATAATGATGAAATCTAGTTGATGAATCTATCAAACTTTACTACACTATTTTTACTTTTATGTATAATTAAATTTTTCAAAATAAAAAATGATTTTTAAAAAAATCGTTTAAAGAAAGCTAATGTATTTCAAGTGGAAGGAACAAGGTTTAAGACACTATGCCTCCCTTTTACCTATTAGAAGTTGTACAATCAGGAAAGTCATCAGCTTTTTACATTTTAAATAACAATCACATTGTCCCACAGGGAAAGAGGTGCCCATTTTTATACCTTCAGCAAGAAGAAATACAGCAAAATACTTATATCACCAAGATATAAAAAGATAGATAAGAGAAAGCAAAAGACAAGAAAATACGCAAACAAAAAAAGCAAAAGGACTCAAGAAATAGCAGACATCATTGGTCCAAGGGGCTACCACCATAGATCACATTTCTATATGCTGTTTCAGGAATACCAAAAAGTAAAAGCAAGGAATTGTTTTAGATAATAAGTTAAAATGGAAAAGTGATCTAAAGAAAAAAGGCTAGTGAGAACATTAATTTAATAATAACTGGTATCAGAGCTGACCAGAAAAGTGAAGCATATATTTGGCAGGTAAAATAAAGCAGAAAGTGACTTTGAGCAAAAGCAGCATAAGCTAGTGATGAGCACAGGAAACCTGATGAACCACATGTAGCTCTGCAATAAAATGGAGAAACTAACAATGAGAAAATGTCAAGCAATTAATGTGAGACTGAAAGGAAACCAAGAATAGGGGATACAAAGGGGTAAGGGGGGCAAAAGGGGTATGTGGATCCCACCGCATGTCTGAGCTAACACTGGACGTCCAACAGCAGGTGGCAGTGAACTCCTTCATAGAGATCACAGAAAGCAGGTTGCTAGGAACCACCTGCTGTTTCAAGCCCTCTTTGGAGCTCTGATCCCTGATAAAAATTACACATACATGCACATGTGTGCATCTGTAAAGTCAAGTCTGGGAGAAAACTAAGAGGTGCCATAAAACCCTGAAAATGTTCACTTTGCCCAAAATGAAAGGCGAAAGGAGACAAAGAAAAAAAGAACAGTTAAACAGCAGATATCTCTATTTTAAATTCATAACTTAATTCCAGGTGACCATATGGGAAAAAAGGTGAAAAGTAAATAAAAATATGAATATGAGTAAAAGAAAAAAGTATTCTTGGTCTGGGCATGGTGGCTCACACCTGTAATTTCAGCACTTTGGGAGGCCAAGGCAGGAGGATTGCTGGAGATCAAGAGTCAAGACCAGCATAGGCAAACCCTAGCGAGACCTAATCTCTACAAAAAATGTTTAAAAAGTCCCCGGGAGTAGGAGTGTACACCTGTAGTCCCGGCAACTCAGAAGGCTGAAGCCAAAGGATTGTCTGAGCCCAGGAGGTCGAGGCTGTGGTAAGCCATGATTGTACCACTGCACTTCAGCCTGGGACACAGAAGAATGAGACCTCAACTCAAAAAAAAAAGTAACCTCTATTTAAAGCAGTAAATAATTCAGGAAAAACTAAGACATGGAAAAAAAAGGATAGAAATATTTTACTTATTTAGAAGCCATTTATGGCCACTAACTCAGAAAAATACAAGAAAATAACAAAAAACACAAATCTGAGTAGCCAAACTAATGCCCAACATCTATGTTTATGCTCATTCTGTCCCTTCTGTTCTTTTTTGTTTTGCTTTGGAGTCAGGGTCTCACTCTGTCACCCAGGCTGTAGTGCAGTGGCATGTTCCTGGCTACTGCAGCCTCAACCTGCTGGGCTCAGATGATCCTTCCACCTCATCTTCCAAGTAGCTGGGACTACAGGTGCACACCACCATGGCCAGCTAATTTTTTTATTTCTTGTAACAGCAAATTCTCACAAAAAAGTGCAGGCAAAAGAATGAGACTCAACTCAAAAAATAAAAATGAAAGACTCATTGGCAAGCTGCCAAAACATAAATAACCAATTTCTGTTTCCCAGAGTATAAAGAATCTTCAGCACTAACTAAACATAGTTTATTTAAAAGTAAATTAGAGAGAGAGAGAGAGAGAGAGAAAGAAAAGATTCACCTCCCCAAAAGCCAGGAAGCATGGCAACAGCCATAGCTCAAAGAGCACACGGCCACACCAGAGTCTAACGGCCAAAGTACACACATTTATAATTTTCTCCAACTCTACACTAAGAATAGCCCTTTGTCACCTGAATAAAAGAAGTTTGGATGAAATGAATTGGATGAATAGAGCTACACCGCTAAAAACAAAAGAAAACACAACTAGTCGGTAGATGACAAACGTACGCTAACAGTTTAAGAGGAGAGCAACAAGAGAGGTGACGACCCAGAATCCTTAAGAAGCTGTTTGATTTACATACACTCAATCTCAATTTGTTCTCGTTTCTCTTGTTGTGCAAGGCGAGCTGCGACTTCTTCAGGTGGCCGCTCCCTGACGGAAGACGAGGGGGCGTCCTCTTGCAGCAAAAGCAAATAAGAGGAAATCAAATTTCAGCACAAAACTTTCACAGCTAATAGGGACAAAAAAACACCACTCTTTGTATTTGTCAATTATGTCCATGTAGGGTATTTCTGTGGTAAGAATTCAAATAGGAATCAGCTGTTAGCCTCCATGTTTTCAAGGATTTATTCGGACGCTTACATTTTAAAAATTTCCCGAGCGAGTCTGAAGACTTAAACCTAGTATTAATGCGTACTTCTGCAGTGCCTGGGTGCTGTCTAGGCATGACAGTGCTGATGTGCATATCACATATAAAATAAAAAATATAAATAACTAAACTACCTGAAAGTGCAGGCGTGGGTTTTCCTTCACCAATTTCAGGGTGACCAGTTTTTATAGATTCCTCATGCTGAACTGCAGGGGCTGGGACCGTGAGCGTATCACCTGCCGCAGAAATAATTTGAGCTGCCTCTGTAGGTGCTATAAATATATGTTACTCATGGTATTTATACTTCCCTGGGTTAACAGAGAAACATACAGGAAATTACTACTCCCACCCACTTCACATTTGATTCCTTAAAGACACGAACACATGTAGTGCCACACGTTTGAATAACACACAAACGGGCACCCACCATCCGCTGCATATACAAACTCACACAAAACAGACAATGGTTGGGGAAGAGTAAGAGAAAGAAGTCTTGTCTGCGTCCACCTGCATTCTAACCATCATTATTCTCAGGCAAGGCTCTTCTAGTAATAGTACCAAATCGTAACCCACAAAAAGTGGACATTTACATAACATGGAAAAAGAGTGGCAAAGGAAAGAGAACCTGTAATGAAGAAAACAGATGAAAGAAAGCAACTAAAGAATATTTTTAATTGCTTTGAAGAATGGTAGAGATTAAAGAAAAGGTATGAACAGGAACAAGATACAATTCCAAACACAAAGGAAGTTCACAGTGAAGACAATAACTTAGTGAAGAAGAACAGAATTCAGTTTTTAAAAAAGAAAGCTTAAAAAAAAAATCAAGAACTAGCAAATTACAAGCCAAAGTGTTGATGGGAGAGAAAAACAAATAGTTCAGAGATACAAGGGAGGTGAGGAAGCAACAAAATTGATACAAAACAATGAGATGAAGCTGGATTATCACCCAAGGAAACCCATTAACTGATCTCCCCGTTCCTGCCCTAGGTCCTTTATCTCTGCGCAACAGCCAGAGCAATCCTATAAAAATAAAAGTCAGATATCAATGCCCTGGTTCAGCATCCTCTTCCTGTTCCACTCAGAATACAAAGCCAAGTTCTTACAATGGCTGCCAGGGACTGCACGGTATCCTTTCTGCTCCTCCCTGACTGCATTTGCTTCGGTTCTCCTATGACTCAATTTACTCCTGCCTCATCAGCCCCTTGCTTGAATATGCCGAGCATTTGCAACAGCTGATCCTACAGCCTGGAATGCTTTTCCCCAGCATCCTTTTACATGACTTACCCCCTTATCACTTTCTAGTCTCTGCTAGATGACCTCTTCCAAGAGGGGCTTTCCTTACGCACACCATAAAAATTACAATATTCCCTCCTATACTGCCTAACATCCTATATATTTTACTTGTTTATTTTTACAAGATTTCTCTCTCTCATCCCACTAAGAAATATTAGCTGAGATTTCTAAAAACTATTTTGTTAATTTCCATATCCCCTGTGCTTCCAAGAATGCCCAACACATAACAGACTCAGTGAAATCTGCTGAATGAAAAGTCAGATGATTTAATCAAGAACAGAAATAACAGAAATATAAGAAGTTCAAATGTATACCAAACAGGTCAGAGTTAGGCAGGCAAGTGCTGTAAATTTGGGTGGAATGACTGGTAAATTCTGAAAGCAAAAAAAAAAAAATCTGCAGGAACTAGAATAAGACAGTTTCATTACTAAGAAAGAAGAATTGGTGAACAGGTAGAAAAAGGAGACTAAATCTTAAAATCCAAAGAGGGGAAAAGGCTAAGAGTCAAAAAAAAAAAGTAGAAGGGAAATAAATGTAAAAGAAAGTCCGCTGCAGGCAAGACACTTCTTGCTAGTACCCTCACTTAGTAGCTGTTCACAATAAAGCCCAATTCCCTGTCCTACTCAACCCCTATAATATAAAGCCCTACCATATAAAGCCAAAATTATATGGTAAGAATCTCCTTCCCCAAGGTGAGAACTGGAGACAAGAAGAGTCTGTTCTTTCATGGAGTGAGGGGGGCCTCTTCTTGACCGTGGGTACAAATACGTTAAAACAATTCATTTACCTGTAACTTTAAAATAATAGTTCTAAATAGAAGTACCTGTTACTGAAGCTGAAGTATCTCCCTTTTGTTTTTGGAGTTGTGAGGCAGGCTGTTTAGATTCTTTCATCACCTCTGATATACTAGAGATTTTTAGTGGACCCGACTGAATCTTGGAAATAAAAAACATTTAACATTTCAGATACAATACTATTTTTAAAAAAGCAGCATACAGTAATCTGCAGTATTTCCAAAGTCTTTTAGGCTTTTAATATGAAGTTATCAACACTTTATGGCACATGTTATTAGCCACAGTTAAGAGAAACCACCAAAAATTTCATTCTAAATGACACATTTTAGTAGTCACAAAGGCTTCTCTCAAAGCAACCAATAAAGTCCATGACTTAAGATCTTCCTGTTAAACACCATTCCTGTTAAACATAAAATACTGAGAAGGCTATTATCATTTCCTTCCTAAATCACATGATGGTGTTTTAGGTATATACCAATTAGAAGCAAATGATTAACAGAAGTTCTAAGTACAGTCAGAAGCCCAAACTTCACCTACGTGCAGCCTACTTATGTTGTTAACCCTTACTTGCACTCCTTTTTTCTACAAAATACACACACACACACACACACACACACAAAACTTACAAACAAAAAAAAGAAGCTCTAAGTAAAAATAAAAATTAGTTTTTTGTTTCTTTGATCTCCAGGATTCATGCAACTACACACTAACACAGAAGATCAATTAGTAATGTTCACTTTCCTCTTTCCCAATTACTGCCTGCCTTAAGTTTAAGGCACTATTCACTTAAGAGGGCCCTCAGGCCAGACGTGGAGGCTCATGCCTGTAATCTTAGCACTTTGGGAGGCCAAGGCGAGAGGACTGCCTGAGCCCAAGGGTTCAAGACCAGTCTGAGCACCCTGGTGAGACCTTGTCTCTACAGTAAATCAAGAAAACTTAGCTAGGCATAGTGGTGCATTCCTGTGGTTCCAGCTACTGGAAGGATGAGGTGGAAGGATCACCTGAGCCCAGCAGGTCGAGGCTGCGGTGGCTGTGAGCATGCCACTGCACTCCAGCATGGACAACAGAGTGAGACTCCAACTCAAAAAAACCCCCACAAAAAACAAAAACAAAATGAGGGCTTCCAGATGATGTGCCAGAGAAAATTACTTTTATTTTTATTTCCACCTATGTTGTCCCACTTTTTGCCCTAATGTGGCAGTGGGACTCATATCTGTAAGACGGCTGCTTAAACTTGAGAGATGGTTCTGAATTTTGTCACTGCCAATGAACTTTGTCAGTTTGCTATAACAAACAAAATAATGCCAAGATATTACTAGATCAGTGGTTTTACTTTGCCTCTTCACTGCTCCTTTCCCTTTCAGCTCTCTCAGGTAGCCACTAACAGCCTCTTATCTATCCTTCCATTCCTCAGCAAAAGCTAGAATATGCACACACACACACACCACACACACACCACACACACGTTTCACATAAGTAAATCACCACGTACTTGCTTTTTTTCATTGAACAATAATATATCGTGGACATTCTCTCAGGTCAAGAAATTCTTTTTAGTTGCATGATATCCTCATGTAAGGATATCCCATAATTGGGTCAGCTTCTCCTCTATATAATTAGTCAGGTTGTATCCCGTTTTGTTTTGCCTCTACAATCTATGAAGCAATCAACATCCCTGTCCAAATAACTAAAAAAGGCCATAGTGTTAGACCTGTGGGACACTTTCCTAGAAGAGGAATTACTGGACTCAAGGGTTCGCATATTTTTAACAGACATTAACACTTTCACTTCAGGTTCTAGCAACTCATACTCTTACCATAAACACGTATGTGTGATCTATTTTCAAATTCAGTTGTCTTCTTTCTCTAATTTATTTTCTGTATCAAAACCTTATTTCATTAAAGTATCATTATAACAAAGTCCATATCTGGAAAAGCAAGTATCCTCTGACCTCACACCACCCCCCACCTTTTTTTTTAAGTTGGAGCCTCACTCTTTTGCCCAGGCTAGAGTGCAGTGGCACACTCATGGCCACCGCAGCCTCCACCTGCTGGGCTCAGGTAATCCTTCTACCTCAGCCTTCCAAGTAGCTGGAACTACAGGCGTGTACCACTACACCTGGCTAATTTTTAAAAAAATTTATGGTATAGATGGAAGTCTCACCAAGTTGTCCAGACTGGTCTTGAATCCTGGGCTCAGGCAATCCTCTTGTCTCGGCCTCCCAAAGTGCTAGGATTACAGGCATGAGCCACCACGCCTGGCCTCAAAATGTTCTTGACTGTCTCACATCATTAATTCTTTCATATGAACTTTAAAATCATACTGGCTAGCTTCCCATCCTCTAGAAAAATCCATTTGAATTCTTACTAGATTTGTATATTCGTGTAACACACACACCATAACAATTTCATTTCTCGCAAATGTATATATAGTTAAGAGAAATACATATATTGAGAGAAATGGCAGCTTTAGGATGTTAAGTTCAGCCAGGGTCATAACATCCGTGTTCACTTACGCAGTTCTTATTCCATGTCCATCAAAAATATTTTACGCAAAGGCAGTATATATTCTCTCAATACTTACTGCCTGTGTGTAACTAATTATGTTGGCACTAAAGAAGTCACCATAAAATATAATGCATAGTTTTTGAAAGCAACAAGTTGGTAACAATGTACAACAGTAGAGAATGCTGAACAAATGGCAAAAAAATAAAAATACTGCCACTGTAATTCAGAAGTGAAAATATTTGGCCGGGTGTGGTGGCTCAAGCCTATGATCCCAGCACTTTGGGAGGCTGAGGTGTGAGGATTGCCTGAGCCCACGGGTTCGAGACTGCCTGGGTATCTTGGTGAGACCTCATCTCTACAATACATAAAAATATTAGCCAGGTATGGTAGCGTGCACCTATAGTTCTGGTTACTTGGAAGGCTGAGGTGGAAGGATCACCTGTGTCCAGCAGGTCGACACTGGGGTGGCTGTGGGCGTGCCACTGCACTCCAGGCTGGGCAACAGAGAGAGACTCCACCTCAAAAAAAAAAAAAAGAATCACTTGACTGACATTTGTTGAACACGTGGGTGAATGGAAAGCATAAGACAAATCTGAAAGGGCAAAATGGCATAGTGCTAAATAAGGATTTATGTGCAGGGCCATTCGGAGAGAAAGCCGAAAAGGTAAGTAAGTACCAGGTTGCTAAGGGTACGGAATGACAACCCAAGAACTAGAAAAGAACTACAGAAATGAACACAGTGGCCGGTTCCTAGGCTAACATTCAACCACTCCTCCCTTGACTGTCCTTATTCAGAGATTGCAAAACAATCTCTAAGGAATCTCTCTAGTTTTTAACCAGAGATTGGTGGTCTTCTGTCTTTTAAACGCTAGGCACTGTCTAATAATATGGAATTATGAACACATGATAGACTTATTTTAGAAGATTCTCTGGTATCGCTAAGAGAATGACCTAGATTCCGTTAGAAGGACAGATCTAAGGAGTAAGACTAAGAGAAAAACGGGAGGGACAATGCGTGTGGTGAAGGCCAACAGGTCTGGTTCAGAAGATAATTTGGACATAAAGTGATAAAAGTCAAAACAAGTGTGGTATAGTGGTAATGAGAGAAGATTAAACAAAATAGGATAGATAGCAAAATATGGGCAACCTTTGAAGAAGAATCCAAGAAGTCTAGCCTAGCTATACCTGATAGCTTGGTACTACCTTTAATACAAAAAGCAAATCAGAAAGTATACATATGAAGATGGTATGATATGGACATGCTGAGTTACTATACAGGAATGGTCTGCAAGGTAGCTGAGGGGAAGTGAGGAAAAGCCAAGGCTCCTTGGCGAGAAAAGATTCATCTGCAAAGGATGACATCTGAAGTCAAGTCAAGTGAGAAAAGAACATCGCTCTGACTTTTTCTACCTTTCTCCTTGCTCCTAGAACTGCTTCTAGCTATCTCTCCTGGGTCATGTAGCTTAAAATAGACTCAGGATTTTAGAAGAAATTTACAGAATTATGCGTCTTGACTAACAAAGCTGCAAAACTGTCTCCCTCAGCCAATATAGACATTTTGAACTTGATATGGAGGAATCCATGATGTAGAAGATTAGCCAAAAACATTTTGAAAAAGTAAGGTTGGGGTGGGTTATGAAGATGAAGTTAGAGGACATCTGCTTTTCCAAATGTTAACTTTGTTATAGGACTAGTCTGTAGACCATGCTGGATACTGAAGAAAAGAGGTCCACTCAGTTTCTAAGGATGAACAGATCAGCCATGTCCAGCCTTGTAAAGAAATGCCCACTACCAAAGAGCCAAAAATCCACGCTCTTTTAAAAAAATTGTTAGCCAGGCTCGGTGGCTCAGCCTGTAATTCCGTGCTTTGGAAGGCTGAGGTGAGTGGATTGCCTGAGTCCACGGGTTCGAGACCCGCCTGGGCAACTTGGTGAGACCTCATCTCTACAATAAAAATCAAAAGAATTAGCCGGGTGTGGTAACGCGCGCCTGTAGTTCCAGCTACTTGGAAGGCTG
>CAUYQG010001247.1:0-13176 GCA_963574415.1 Tarsius wallacei
AGCCATCCTAAACATACACACACACAACATGGAAGCACCAGCATTTATAAAGCAACTACGAAGTAAACAAAACCCATATTGACTGTAACACTATTATAGCTCGGAACTTAAATACCCCACTAACAATAGTAGATAGATCATCGAGGTAAAAATCAACAAAGAAATCTGGAACCTCAACTTGACACATGACCAAACATACTTAATAGATACTTACAGAGCACTCCATCCAACAACCACAGAATATACATTCTACTCATCACCACATGGAATGTACTCCAAAATTGATCACATCTTTGGCCATAAATCAAGGATAAACAAATTTCATAAGGTGTCATGCACCTTCTCAGAACACAGTGGAATAAAAATAATATCACCACCAGCAAAATTCCCTCCAAACCCACAAAGATATGGATACTAAAAAGCACGATGCTGAATGTCTGTTGGGTCGTCACAGAAATCAGAACAGAAATTAAAAGATTCCTGGAAACAAAGAAACATACTACCAAAACCTCTAGGATGCCATGAAAACAGTTCTAAAAGGGAACTTTATGACTCTATAAACACACATCAAAAAAATGGAAAGATCACAAGTTAACAGCCTAACAAATCACCAAAGGAAGCTGGAAAGACAAGAGCACCCAACCCTAACTTTAGCAGAAGACTCCAGGTAACCAAAGTAAAAGTCCAAATACAGGACATAGAAGACAAAAATATTGTAGAAAAAATTAACAAAACAAAAAGCAGGTTATTTGAAAGAATAAACAAAATTAATGAACCCCTAGCTAGAATGCCCAAGAAAAAGAGAGGAAAAAGCCCAAATAAACACAATCAGAAATGCAATAGATCAAATCACAACTGACCCCAAAGAAATGCAAAAGATTATCAGAGATTACTATGCACATCTGTATGGAAATAAACGTGATGACCTAAATGAAATCAAGGACTTTCTGACATCACACAGCCTACTAAGGTTGAAACAGGAAGACATTGAGGCTTTCCAGACAGATGACTTTCCAGCGGAATTCTACAAAATGTACAAGGAGGAACTGATACCAATCCTGTTGAAAGTATCGCAGGCAATTGAGAAAGACAGAATTCTTCCAAATCATTTTACAAAGTTAACATCACACAGATACTTAAACTGGGTAAAGATCCAACAACAACAACAACAACAAAAGCTACAGGCTAATATTCCTAATGAACATAGATGTAACAATTCTCAACAAAATTCTAGCAAATCGGATCCAACAACATGTCTCAGAAATCATCCACCATGACCAAGTAAGCTTTATCCTCAGAATGCAGGGCTGGTTCAACATTCGCAAGACCATAAATGTAATTAAATACATCAACAGATGTAAAAACAGGAACCACATGATTCTATCATTAGATGCAGAAAAAGTTTTTGATAAAATACAGCATTACTTCTTGATAAAAACCCTCAAACACCTAGGCATAGAAGGAACATACCTCACAATAGTAAGTGCTGCCTACGATAAACCCACAACCAGCATATTGCTAAACAGACAGAAACTGGAAACATTTCCCCTGAAAACCAGAACATGACAAGGCTGCCCACTCTCACCCCTCTTGTTCAACATTGTGTTGGAAATTCTACCTAGAACAATAAAACAAAAGAAGAAAATCGGGGATATCCAAATAGGAAAAAAGAAAGTTATGTTGTGCCTCTTTGCTGACGATATGATCCTAAACTTCTAAAACCCATGAGAATCTGTCAAAAACTGTTTTCACTGATAAGGAACTTTGACAAGGTCTCAAGGTACAAAATAAAGGTGCAAAACACAGTTGCATTCTTATACACCAACAACAAGCAGGCAGAGAATCAAATAAAAAGCACAATCCCATTCACAATAGCCACCAAAAAAAAAAAAAAAAAAAAAAGAAATACCTTGGTCTTCCTAACCAGAAAAGTGAAAGACCTTTGCAATGAAAATTACAAAACACTGCTCAAAGAAATTCAAGAAGACACAAACAAATGGAGAATTATTCCATGCTCACAGATAAGAAGAATCAACATTGTTAAGATGTCCATCCTACCAAAGGCAATCTACAGATTCAATGCAATACCTATTAACTTACCAACCATTCTTCTCAGACCTGGAAATGATAATACAGAAATTCACACGGAAACATAAAGGACCACAAATAGCCAAAACAATCCTCAGCAAAAGAAACAAAGCAGTAGGTATCACATTCCAGACTTTAATCTTTACTATAAGGCTACAATAATAAAAACAGCCTGGTATTGGTACAAGAATAGGCATATGGACCAATGGAACAGCATAGAGATTCAGGAAGCAAAACCTCAATTTCTCAACCAACTCATCTTTGACAAAGCTTTTAAGAGCAACCATGGGGTACAGAAGAAACTATTCAGTAAATGATGCTGGGAAAACTGGCTGACCACATACAGAAGATTAAAACAAGACCCCTACCTATCACCATACACAAAAATCAACTCTAAATGGATCAAAGACTGAAACGCAAAATCTCAAACTACAAGAACCTTAAAAAGTGCAGGAGACACCCTTATGTCTGTTTGGAACTGGCAAACACTTCCTGATCAGAACCCCAAGTGCCCATGCCATAAGAGATAAGACAGACAAGTGGGACCTCATCAAACTGAAAATCTTCTGCAAAGCTAAAGAAACGATCAAGAGAGCCGGAGACATCCCACAGAATGGGAAGAAATATTTGCAACTGCATATCTGACAAATGCCTAATATCCAGGAATATCAAGGAACTCAATTGTGCCAAAAGAAAACAAAAACAGTATAATTAAAAAGGGGGCAAAAGACATAAATAGAAACTTCTCAAAAGAAGATATGTGGACAGCCCACAGACACATGAAAAAGTGCTCAGCCTCAACAATCATTAGAGGAATGCAAATCAAAACCACATTGCTATATCACTTAACCCCAGTAAGAATGGCCATCATTAATAAAACAATCAACAACATGTGCTGATGAGGATGTGGAGAAAAAGGAACGCTTCTACACTGAGGGTGGGAATGCAAACTAGTGCAACCTCTTTGGAAAACAGTGTGGCAATTTCTGAAAGAACTAGAAATTGACCTTCCATATGACTCAGCAATTCCCCTACTGGGAATTTACCTGGAGGAACTCAAATTATTCTATGAAAAAGATACCTGCACATGCATGTTTATTGCGGCATTATTCACAACAAAAAAACAAGAAAACATCCCTGCTGCTCATCAAAACCGGACTGGATAAAAAAATGTGGCACATATACAGAATGGAATATTACACAGCCATAAAGAAAGACAATGGACTTTGCAAATTGGATGGATTTAGAGTCTATTACACTCAGTGATCTATTACAGAAACAAAGAACACAGTACCACATTTTCTCATTCTTAATACTATAAGAAAGGGATTGGCAGTAGCAGGATACTGCCGGGGTGGGATGGGGAGAACACAACATCAGTAAGTGTACTTGTTCTCAAACCAGGCAAAAAGGGAATCAAAGGAAGGCCCAAACTTTGTTTGATGATCACTTGTATACCAAATCCTGAATTGTACCCCACATCGTTAGAAAAAAAAAAATGGTACATATACATGATGAAATATTACACAGTCATAACAAAGGATAAAATTATGGACTTTGCAGCAACTTAGATGGATTTGGAGTCTATAATACTCAATGATTTATCACAGAAACAAAGAACTGAGTACCACATGTTCTCACTCATAAGTGGACCCTGAACATTTACCATAACCCTATAAGAAAGGGATTGGCAGCAGCAGGACACTGTCAGGGAGCAGCGTGGTACATAACACAAATAAGGGCCTGATCTCAAACCAGGCGAAGTGAGAACCAAAGGGAAGTCCATAATTTACCTGTATGATGGCCACTTGTATAGCTCATCCTGAATTGTTTGCTTCATCTTTAAAATTGAAAAAAAAGAAATCTTACATTAGTTGAATGACCCCAGGTCACACAAGCAGAATTTAAACTCAGCACTGTCTGAATGCAGAGAAAACTATTTAACCCATCTGAGTTCCTAGGTTTAATTCAACTTCCCAGCCATGTGGGTATAACTTTAGTAGAACTGCAATTAGATAACTTCTCCTCATGTCTTCATTTAAGCCACAATCTACCTTCCTTCCCCAAATATTTTATGATAAATTTAATCCCTGGATGTCACCTTAATTTCCATGTCTTCTCTGCTCATCAATAAGTCCATGCATCTGGCAAAGCTGTTATTTTATTGCTACCTTTTAAACAGGTATTAAAGTGGAACTTAAAACAGTCTTTGGTAAGGAAAACAAACCGTAACATGAAACTCATTTTATAATAATAATCCATTCAATAGTGTGTTTCCTGATTTAAAAAAAATAAATACCGGGTATACAGTTAGGGTATAGGAAGGAATCTTCTAAAAAAACATAGTTGGATTCAAGTCTGTTGGAGGACTTCAGCCAAGGAAAGTGTTGTGGGGCCAGGCAGCTCAAACAGCACCTGCGAGGAAGCCCAGGCATCCCAGTCTAAAGATGATTCAAAGGGGCCGTGTCATCTGATGAGGGTTGTCAGACGCAATTCAGAACTTCCAGCTAAATATGAATTTCAGATAAGCAATGAATAACTTTGTAGCATAAGTATGTTCTATGCTGTATTTCCTCATTCTGTATTATTGTCTGCTAAGTCTGGCAACCCTTTTGCCTGACTGAAAGTAAACAGCTACCGAGTGACAGAGCCAACCATAAGTCCAACTCTCTGACTTCAAACCTTCTAAGTTTTTCCTTCTGTAAAAAGCAAGTTAAAGAGCAAAAACAAACAAAAAACAGACACAACCCTCCCACACACACACAGACAAGAAAAAAAAAAAAGAAACAATAACTAAAAAATATCTTATTTTTCCTAGGTCTGAGACAGCATGTTAAGGCAGCACCTGGTTGTTTCTACTATTATCCATGGGTAAGATGGGAGGAAGGATGGGAGAAATTCAGATAACACAAGGGACCAGAGGAGTGTCATCAGTGAGTGAGATCTCCAAGTAAAACATATAACTATGTCTTTGCTTTTTAAAAAAAATACATTTTTTTTTATTATAGAGATGTGGGGAACAAGTGGGGATTAACTACATAAGTAAGTCTCATGCAGGTGAAGATTGGGTCTCTAACTGGTTCTCCTTCCCCTTGTACCCTTTGTGTTGTCACGTGTCCCCCACCTTCCTCCCTTCTACCCCTAGCAGTGCCCAGTGCCTAACATTCTCTCTCCCTTGTGCTATTATGATTAATGTTCAGGGCCCACTTATGAGTGAGACCATGTGGTATTCAGTTCTTTGTTTGCATGATAGATCACTTAGTATGATGGTCTTCAACTCCATGCAATTTGCTATGAAGTCCATGATTTTGTTCTTTCTTATTGCTGTATAATACTCCATCGTGAATATGTTTATTGCTGTTCTGTTCACAATAGCAAAAGCATGGAATCAACTGTACTGCTTATTGAGAGTGGACTGCTTTTTTTTTCATTGGAATCTCACTCTGTCACTGAGGCTGGAGTGCAGTGGCATGATCACAGCTCATCACAACCTCGACCTCCTGGGCTCAGGTGATCCTTCTGCCCTAGCCTCCCGAGTGGCTAGGGCTATGGGCATGTGCCACCCCACCTGGCTAGTTTTTAAAAATTTTTTGTATATTAAACTAGGCACTAGGTTTCCTAGGCTGGTCTCAAACTTCTGGACCCAAGCAATTTTTTCATCTTGGCCTCCTAAAGTGCTGGGATTACAGGTGTGAACCACTGACCCCAGACTATCACTTGTGTTTTAAAAGATCTGAGTTGACTCTTGAGTGCCATTTTATTGGTTCATTCATATCTTCCATCACATTATTGTTCTTCATCAACCACAGCATGTATGAAGCCGTGTTGCATATGGGTGTTTTAAGGTGGAGATGCCTGCCATGTTTGCATCTCAGTAATATACAGATATTCTTTTACACACACACTAATATGTTCTCCCATTTTTTCTTAAAGTGCATGCTTCTTTTGACTCACTTACTTTGAACATTACATGGGAAATGGTTATGATTATAATAGCACTTACAGATTCCTTACTCTCTGCCAACCACAATGAGAAGTTTGGGCATGGATCCTTCTCTCACTGATGCACAGTAAATCATAGGACGCTGGGAAGAGACATATAATCCTCCTACAGAGAGATGGAGAAAATTGTAGGGAACTATTATCTATTTTACCACAAAATCCAACATATTTTATTGATCAAATTGTCCAATAGTGATATTCACTCAAATTTCTATCCTGATAATTACAGGACCTCCTCAATCTCCCACTTCCCATGGATTGCTAGTCACAGATGGAAGGAATTTATCTACCATCATAGGCCACATGTAACACCTCAGCATTATCTTTTTAAAATTTAGCAAATCTGTATGACTCAATTAGTTAAAACTTTACCACACATACGTTAGGTTGAGAGGGCTCCACCATCACATGGGGAGGAAGGAAGGGAGGAAGGAAGGAAGGAAGGAAGGAAGGAAGGAAGGAAGGCAGGGAGGGAGGGAGGGAGGGAAAAATGGAGGGAGGGAGGGAGGGAGGACGGAGAGGGAGGAGGAAGAAGGAGGAAGAGAAGAGAAAGGAGAGAAGGAAGAAAGGAGAAAGGAAGGAGGAGGGAGGAAGGAAGGGAGGAAGGAAGGAGAAAAGGAGGGAAGGAAGGGTTAAAAAGGCAAAAAGGGAGAAATAGAATATTGGTTTTAAAACCCTCAAGATAAAAATAGACATCATGAGGGAAAGTCAGAATTTATGTGACTCCCTTAGGTTTATTTAGAGTTCTGATTGGTTTTTGTTTTGCATTAAAAATAGAGTGGAACCTTTGGGAAATTTCCCCTTTTCCCCTAGTGCTTAGCTCTTAATTCATCTAAATGGAGACAGTCTCTATACTCTTCCAAATATTCATTTATTTTTTTCCAAATACCCATAGGCCAGGAGAAGCCTCACTGTTCACAGGCAGTTTTGTTACTGGGAAAAAAAAAAGTGAGACCAGATTACCCCAACAGAAAAGGTGGTAGCTACACTGGCAGAAACACTTGTGATATCCGAGTCCGAGTTCTTCTTCCAGGAAGCAGGGAAGGAGTACTTCAGGGGTCATCTCCAAAAAGGGCAGGAGGAAGCCATATATGCTGAGATCTTTGAGCCATTTATTCCCTCTTACCTGGAAATCCCATCCCTCTCCTTCCCATAAATTTCTCCTAGCTGAGTTGTGCTGATTAGCTTTCCCAGAAGTTAAATTTTGCCAGACAGCGCCATGGGATTCACATGTTGAAATAATGAGTAAAAGATATAACTGATTAGGTCAAGTTCAAATAAAAATCAGGTGGATATCAATAACCTAAGATTTTAGAAGAATTTGCAGGGATATATGACTTTTTGCTAGGCAAAGTAAAGAAACAACAAAAATAATATTTTTTGCTTCTTCTTCATCACCTAATTTAATCAATGATGTCATCTTATAAAAAGAAACGTAAATGGGAATTAGAGGAATATTTACCAAAACTTCATTTCATCTAAGGATGTGAACCCAGGATCTCAAAGTTCTGAGTTTGCCTCTGCAGGTACACTCTCATTTCTCTGGACATCCCCCGTAGGTCCCATCTGTTCAGGGGTCCCCACAGACTAAGCATCTCCTACACTTGTGTGGGTCACAGGGATATAAGCGTGATAAATGATTGACTTTTCCATGTATCTTTCACAGGAGGAACCAATGGCCAATGAATGTGTAAAACAGTGCTCAATTTCACTAGTAATCTGACAAACACAAATTTAAAGGCAAGAGCACTCCATTCCTATCAGGTTGCTGAAAATAACCAAGTATGAAAATACAAAGTGTGGAAGAGACTACAAGAATTGAAAGTTCTTCACTCTGCTCAGTCACTTAAAGGAAGGATTTAGCAATATTTAATCAAGCTGAAAATACCCATACCTGTTCACCCAGTAATTTCATGCCTACAATATATACAAGTGTATCCAAAAACAGAAAGAAACAAAAAAAAAATGCACTTTGTCAAATGCAGGGGCTCAAATCTGTAATCCCAGCACATTGGGCGGCCAAGGTGGGAACATCACTTGAGGCCAGGAGTCCGAGACCAGCCTGGGCAACATATTGAGAACCTGTCCCTACAAAAAAAGAAAAATTAAAGATGACAACAACAAAAACAAAGATGACAACATCCACTTAAGGAATAGCCCCAGTACCAAGCTATCTGGGTGTATCTTGTACTCAGGCATGGAGTCTATGAGCTAACTTCCATTTTCTTGGCGTGACATCGTCTGTCCAAACACTTGCAACCTTGCTTATTTTGTTAATCTCTCCTTTACTTTTTTATAATCACATGATTCTTATCTTCATTACTGCATTGTCCTCATAATGAGTGTTCATTAAAATATTTCAAATTAAGACCCTTCCTGCCTTTCTAACCCAGTGCATCGGGTCTTTACGTTCAACAGCTTTAAAAATTCTTATCACAATATTTCAGGCCTTTTGTGCATTATATTCTGTTAAGGCGATTCTACCCAAGGTTGTCACAATTCAGAGATTACAGCTTCTGCGGGATGTTTTGTTAGAAATATATTCATATATTCACTTTGTTAGCTGTCAAACACATCCCATGAGCCTGCATTTAACATCTCATTTGATAGCATCATTCAACAAAAAGAATAAAAAGAAATAGTATTTATTTATATTATGAAACAGACTTTATAGGCATATTAGATAGGCACACATTGTCATGCCAGGGCAAACCTTTCTGTACTTCTAAAACCATAGGAAGGTCAGATAGGAAAAGGAAAGTGACAGAGGTGAGGGGGAAGAGATAGTAAAATGTGAGAACTCCACCTAATTATGTAATGCTGGTTACCTACTTGCTTATTTTTAAGTAATCTTTCTTGTCTCTTCTAAAAAAAAAATAATACAAACTTTATTCTCACGAAACAAATGTGATGACCACCACCCGTGCTGGCTTTTCAATTTGAAAACATCACCCTTGATCAAATAGTTTAATATGTGCCCCTGCAAATCCACAGATTTTACCGGTATATACCCAGACAGTGTCTGAGGTTGTAGAACCAGAACATCCCATTTGGACTCCTGGAACACCATAGCAGGACCCATGACACTATGATAACCAGATGGCCCCTCTAGCTCTTGTCCCCATCAGCATACACCACCCACCTAGAACGTCTCTCCATTCCCTGCCCAAGCCTTCAGGGGTGGAGGCTGATTCCAACCTCTGGTTCTCAGCTGGTTACAGTGGTTGGTTCAGTGTGGATGCATGATCCAAGTCATGCCAGACAGAGCCAGGGATGGCCTGCCTAGGACTTGTGCTGGGCCTGTCTGGGGAAAGCAGCTTTCTCCCTAAAGGGACCACATCAGCTCAGGGACACTGGGAGCTACTGGTCGTCACCTGGTATCCAAGAGGGAAGAGCTAGTGTGAGGAAAAGCGGACCCAGAGGAAGACAGGGGGAAGGGTGCTGAGGTTACTGCTTGAGCACCTGGCCCCACATGTCTGGTACCTGTCCACCCCACACTTCTTGTATCTGTGTGAGGAACTTCATTAGTATGGTACCTCATGGAGTCAACTGGACAAAACCAACTGATATGCCAAACAGCACCTGAGGTTGTCTCGCACTGGGGATATTATCACAAAGGGCCTCCATGCAAAACAGAGACTCCAACAGATGCCACCTTGAGAGAAAGGCTGACTCTGGGCTCATTTGCTCACACTTCAACTTCATCAGCATGACCTGCTCCCAACAGTGAAGCCTGGTAATGCCGAACACATACCTTCCCTAGAGTCTCTGAATCTTAGACCCAGTGTGAACCAGAGGGATCTGAAGGGAAAACTGGTGCAGGATTTGTGGAAAGGTTGTCTTCTTTGGTAGAGACAAAAGTGAGAAGAAGCGTGCCTTTTACTGCCTTTGATTATACATGGGTGGGTTTGTGATGTCTGGAAGAGCTGCAGCCATCTTGTGACCATGAGAAAACAAGCTGAAGACTGGCAGCCAGCGTGCTGGGTATTATGAAGTAGACAGACAGAAACATGGGGACAACACTGGTGTGCCACTGGGTTAAAACAAACAGAAATCCCGGAGCCAACCGCCTCTGAATTTTTTGTTATACTATCTAATAAACTCTTATATCCTACTAACTGCAGCTGAAATCATCCCAATAATACACAAGTATCGAACCTCTCCATATGTTTGCAACTGAGATTTAAGGAATATGTAGCAAATTCCAAAATACCCATGGGGGTAACAAAGCCACATAAAGAGATCCTTTCTCAGTGACTATAATGGAATGTGACCAGAATATTGAGACTGGAAGTACCCAGGTTCCTAAATAGCTTGGTCAACTGCTGTCTGCTTAGAACGTTTTGATCACTCAACCACAGTCACTTCTCAGTCATTGGATGAGATCTTCATCAGTGGGCAGAAAGGTGTCCCAGATGAGATTTTCTGGGGTTAGCAAAAGTATAGCCCTTCCTGTCCAATTCCCCTGGAAAAATAAGTTCCAGCCCATCTTACCTGCTTACTCACTCTCTCATTAAACAAATACCTTGTGCCTAATACTCTAAAGCTCAACTTTTTCTAAATTTTATTTTTTATAGGATTGGGGGGTACAAGTGAGGATTAACTACATAAGTAGGCTGCATGCTGGCGAGGTTTGGCCTTCTGACTGGCCCTCACTCCCCCTGGTAATGAACCAAGTGCACTTTCTGTTGTCACGTGCCCCCACCCTCCTTTCTTCCTCCCTTCCCTGGCAGTGCCCAGGAACTGCCGATCCCTCCTTGGTGCTAATATGACTAATGCTCAAGGCCCACTTATGAGTGAGAACATGCAGTATTCAGATCTTTGGTTTTGTGATAATTCACTTAGTATGGCAGTCTCCAACTTCATCCAATTTGCTGAAAAATACATATTTTTGTTCTTTTTTATGGATGTGTAATACTCCATAGTGTATATGTACCACATTTTCTTTATCCAGTTCACTTTTGATAGGCAGTAGTGTTGGCTCCATGTTTTTGCTATTGTGAATACGATCCAGCAAACCTCAACTTTTTAAAGGAATAAAGAAGAAGAAAGAGACAGCAGGCAGTTGACAACATAAGATAATAAGCACTTGAAGGACCTCAGAAGGTGAGCTGAGTTTAGGTCTCACTCTGAACGCTGTGGGGGCTAATGAAAGCTATAAAGTGTCAACCTAAGTAACCAGAAAGAGAGGCTCTCTAAAAATGTTGGGTTTAATCAGAAATAGCAGGGCATTACAATGTAAAATACTCCTGCCATGGCAACCATGGGTGCATTCAGGAAGACAAAGGTTGACAAGGGTTTTTTTAAAAAGTAAAATGAAGCCAGGCTCGGTGGCTCAGCCTGTAATCTCACGCCTTGGGAGGCTGAGGTGAGTGGATTGCCTGAGCCCGCGGGTTCGAGACCTGCCTGGGCAACTTGGTGAGACCTCATCTCAACAATAAATCAAAAAATTAGCCGGGCATGGTAGCGCACGCCTGTACTTCCAGCTACTTGGAAGGCTGAGGCAGAAGGATCGCCAGAGCCCAGCAGGTCAAAGCTGCGGTAGCTGGGAGCGGCCACTGCACTCCAGTCTGGGCGACAGAGTGAGACTCCAACTCAAAAAAAAAAAAAAAAAGTAAAATGAAAAGGAATGCAAAACCTGTTTTAAAATAACAATTTTTGACTGCAAGATTAACAAGGGTTGTGGCAGCCCAAGGTTGGCTAAAGAGTGGATGAGCCATGTCTTCGAAGGAGTCTGTTTAATGCAGGGTTGCAATGGCCTTTGTGAAGGCTGTGCTTGTGGCAGTCTCTTGTGATGGTTCTTGTTATATGGCAAATACACATGAGTACTTCCTTCAGGGCTGCATTCTGTCAGGCTTTGACACAAGTGACTGTTTTGAATCTGACAAGAGCAAGGAGAGCCATGTTTGAAGTTACACATTACACAGATCCCTTAAGCAGCCCCATGTAAGATGCTCTCTGCTTCTCAGGTAAGCTCAATGCCGCAAATTCAAAGTGTTCTCCAAGCTGTTGGAAAAAAGTGCTTGCCAGCAACATCAAAGCTCATCCAGCTTGATCTTGTGAAATCCTGAGATATGTTCAGTCTTATCCATGGTATACAGCTCAATTGTAATGTTGACTAAACCATGACATTTAAGCACTGAGAGGTGATAACCCAATTGCTAGTCAAGCCCCAGTTTTTCACATTAAAAAGTATATCTACTGAGAAATGGCTGAATTGGGCTGATACAGGATAAAAAAAGATGTGCCTGAAAAAATTTGGTGGCCAAAAAGTGAGGAAAGTCTAAAAGAATGACGGAAACTCAATAGGACACATGAACCAGCTTGAAGGCACTGCCTCTGGGAAAATGCAGAATAAGTATAAGAATAAAATAATGACAATCAAGGAATATAACCTGCTGAATAAAATAAGAATCTGCGCATTCTCTCTGATGTAAATAGATAGGCAGTGACTTTGTCAGCTCGGACTACTAAAACAAAATAGCATGGACAGGGTGGTTTAAACAACAAACGCTTATTTCTCCTTGTTCTAGAGGTAAGAAGTCCAAGACTAAAGTGTCTGCCGATTCTGTTTCTGGTGAGAGTCCGTTTCCGGTCCTGCAGAAGGCTGACTTCTTACTGTATCCTCCTGTGACAAAGAAAGAGTGAGCAACCTCTTCCTAGTTTCTTCTTATAAGGGCACTGATCCCTTTATAGGAGCCATGTCATCATGACTTCATCTAATCCTAATGACCTTCAGAGGCCCCACCTCCAAATACCATTGCATTAGGGATTAGGTCTTCAGCATAGAAATTTTAGCGGGACACAAACATTCAATCCATATCAGATAGGTAATAAAGAAATGAATACATGGGGAGATGGGAGAGCTTTTCCTTGTTTAGAACACAAACTAATACAAGCAAAAGCAATGATGGAGTTAGAAGATCATCATGTATCAAGCATTCTAATTCACTCTAAAAGATTCACCTGTGGATCCACAAATAAATATAATTTTGAGGATTGACAGGTTATTTAAATGGTTGCAAAGCATTTTCCCCAAAGATACAGACTGATAACAAAGACTACATGGTAACTTCATGATGGACA
>CAUYQG010001252.1:0-62633 GCA_963574415.1 Tarsius wallacei
TAAAGGGCTGCAAGTTCCTCCATGACCTGGCTCCATAACCTCTGACTTCATCTCCTGCCATTTTTTTAAATGCACATGGCTTTAGCCACATTGACTTTATTACTTGAATATGTCAGATACCCCTGAGGCCCCTGCTTCAGCTGTGGCATCTGTCTGGAATGTTGTTGCCCACATGTCTGATTGGCCAACTACTTCTCAAGTTTCAAATCTTTCTTTTCCATCTCACACGCATCCCTTCCCCTGATTTTCCTTATCCTACTGACTTATAATTTTGTTCCTTATAGAATTTGAAACCTTCTGACAATATTTATACTTGATTTATTTATTATATTTGTTGCCTGTTTCTTTACCCCCTCCAGAATATAATCTCTTCAAGGACAGTTATCTTACTTATGATATATTCCATATATCTAAAATAGTACTTGAGACATGTAGGCTCTCAATAAATCATTATTGAATTGAATGAATGAATTGGCTTTACAGTCAAAGAATTTCTTGTTAATTCATTCTGGGTATACAGAAATGAATAAGAAGACTTGATTTTTCTTCTAAATACTAATAGACTTTACCTCTAACTTTAGGAACTATGGTAAAATGTTTGCAACTGATCGATCACTCAGAGGCCTGAGTGAAGGAGCAGGGATAGTTTACCAAAGGCTATTCCACTTTGAGATAAAAGACATTTGTTGTTAGAATTTCAGTGATACTCCAAAAATGTAAATTACTTTCTAATTTTTTTGGTTTTTTTGAGTTGGAGTCTCACTCCATCCCTTGGGCTGGAGTGCAGTGGCATGCTCACCAGTGTCAACCTGCTAGGCTTAGGTGATCCTTCCACCTCAGTTTTCTGTGTAGCCAGAACTGCAGGCACAAGCTACCACACCTGGCTAAATTTTTTATTTATTGTAGAGATGAAGTCTCACTAAGTTTCCCAGGCTGTTCTTGAACCCGTGGGCTCAGGCAATTCCCTCACCTCGGCTTCCCAAAGTGCTGGAAGTACTGACTTAAGCCACCGCACCTGGCCGCCTAATATTTTAACTCAGAGTGACACCCCGATCCTGGGCTCTATCCCTTTCTTAAGGTAGTCAATTGTTGAGGAACCAGTATCAAAATTAATTGAACCATGTGTTAATGTGTACAAAGGCTGAGCTTTAGGATGATAGTGGTTTGGGAGCTACCATGAGTGAAGTTGCATAATTTCTGCATTTCACAAATGAGAAGATTAAAACAGTGCTTTCTTAGTCTGTTTGCTACTTCTATAACAAAATGCCATAGACAGGATAATTTATAAAGACAAGAGATTTATTTGGCTCATGATTCTGAAGACTGGAAAATCCAAGAGCATGGTATCTGCATCTGGCAGGGGTCATCCCATGGCAGGAGGCAGAAGTGAGCACATGAGAGAGAAAGAGAGAAAATCAGGCAAATTCATCCTTTTATCAGGAACAAACTCCTTCTATAACTAACCTATTCCTGGGACAACAGTATTAATCCATTCATGAGGACATAGTCCCCATGACTTAATCATCTCTTAAAGGCCTCACTTCCCAATACCATTCATTACACTGGCAATTAACTTTCAACATGAGTTTTGGAGGGGACATTCAAACCATACCAAGTAGGGTCAAGAAGTTAGTGTCTTGAACAACCACATCAAATGTCTAAGTTTGGAATTTCAGGTGACCATGTACACATAGCTTTTGATTTCTGCTTCATAACCCAGACACTGTCTCAACATTGGCTTCCCAGATGCTAAGGGAGTGGCCCCATCCAAGTTTGAAATCAATTATTTCCTGTTAAAGGTCTAATATCTTCAACATGGATGTATCCAGTAATCAGTGTAAGTGCCGAAACATAAAATTCATTGATGCGTGCACCAAGACCCCAGGGCCATGTAAGAGGAACATGGATAAACTTTCAGATCACAGGCAAGCACTGAGGTCTCTCCAAAATACCTGCATGTGCCTACGTGAAAATCTTCTAGATTTCTTAGAGTTTTAATAAAAAATTATCTGGACTCTCTCAGATATTTCAAATTATCTGGAATTCCCCTCTCCACACCAAGAAGACTTAATATGTCTAATTCTCCATTTGAGTCTTCTCCTTTTAGACAAAAGTATAAGAAGAAAAATATTTTTATACAAACTAAATATATCTAGATAGATACATAAGTTTTTCTGCTGCATTTTTTCTTTCAGTTACAAGCCATTTGTGGAAAATAATTAGGCTTATCTGATGAGACACTTGAAAGATTAGAAGTAGTACCATATTCAAATTGTGCATAATAACATGAAAAGTGAAAAATGAATGGTAGAAGGAACAGGCTTGGATAATCCTAGTATAGGGCTCTTCTATTTCTTCCATAGTAATTCACTTTATTGGTAGGTACATTATTTTTTAACATTGATTATAGTCAAAATTATAATTGCCTAGATCATCCTAGTGAATTCTTAAATCTTGTCTAAACATTGCTTTTATTATTCTCCAGGATCCCTTCATTGTGTGCTAGGTTGTAGATGAATTTTAATATTTGGTTAAGCAAAGGATTTTGAAGCAAATAATCCTTAAAATATATGACATATTCTAGAGCCCAATAGAAGTGACTTTAAATTTGACCATAATCATACATAATATATATAGCTTCTACTACCTGTTTAAACAGATAATTAAAAATTGATTCTGTTTTGGGAGACCTCTATAAGCCTATCAAAACTAAGCAACTTATCATCTAGTAGAATCCCTCAATTTGATATTCTGCCATCCATATTTTTAAGATGCAATTTTTAGAAGAATGTATTTCAGAATTTTAGCTTTAATAGCAATGGATTTGCTTGTAGTCACTGAAAACCCAAACTTTTTTCCATAATTTAGTACTCATTGGTCATCCATTAATAAATACATTACTATTTATCAAATGACAAAAGTATTTTTGAATGTGCTTTAAAAATGTTCTAAATGTGTTTTGCCCTGCAGTTCAAGTTGGCTTCCAAAGGACCCCTGTAAACTATCAAACTGTCACAACAATGTAAATTATTTAGTAAAAGAAATTATGCAGTGATTTAAATAGAACTTCTTGGAAGGATGTGTGATCCTAGAATGCAAATCAGAATTTTTCATTAAGACTTTGAAAATCAGATTGTACGTGAAAAATCCCATTCTGTATATACTATTGACAGTGAAAAGTATTTTTAGATTCAGATCCTCATATTTGCTTTGCAAGTGATATAAATCAAAGAGCCATAGTGTACCTTAAATATGCCAACTTCTTCCATTTTATACAAGTGCTTCATTCTAAAGAATTTCAGTCACAAGAAAGAATTGCATTAACTGGAAATAACCAAATTTTAAAAAGGTGGGTGGTAGGGGAATGAGTGAAACAACAAACTCCTGGGGGAAAAACTGCCCATAGGAAAGAGGTTAAGAAAGTGAAATTTCACTTGTACATTATTTTTTAGTATTTACAATATATTTCTAGAACATATTTTATGTGAATGACACTATAAGGCACTGTAGGAGTTACAAAGATGGGTACAAACTCTTTTGGATGTTTATAGTATAGTTCTTGGAGTTTATGGTATTATTTGGTAGATTACATGGTAGATTAAGTACAGAATCATATAAGTGGTACAGAAAAATATACTCTAAGGGCAGAGGAGAAGAGATCAGCGCTAAACAAAGAGATCAGGATGGGTTTTTTTGAAGAAGCAGCGTTCAATTTGGAGGGGACAAATTGTACAAAGGTTGATTAGAAAACAGTGAGTAGCCCAAGAGCGTTGTACAAAATAAGCCTGAAAAGGAAGTTTGAACTATTTTGTGAGGCTTTGAAGTTCAGAGATTCAGTGGGATTCCATAGTATGTAAGCAGTATGTTCTCAGATTACTTTGTGCATATGTTGGCCTTTAAGCACAGAGTATGTATGAGTTATGAGTCCCATGGGCCAGTGATAGAAGAGACAAAGCTCTTTAACTTAAAAAAAAAGGTGAAAACATAGGGGGAAAGATTAGTACTATACTGCATACTACCTTGAATTGTGAAAAAAAAAATTCATTTATCATTTTTCTATCTTCATTATTCATTTAGTAAATATTTATTGAAGGATATTATATAACAGTGAGGAACATGTGGGGGAATTGGTTTTATCTACTTTCATATCTCACTCCACCAATTACGTGGTCCCTCTAGGTCTCAATTTTCTTATCTGTTAAATGGGGATAATGCTGCTTTCTTGCAGAGCTACTGTGCATGTTAAGTGAGTTACTGTGAGTAGAAGCCTTATCACACAGCCTGACAAGTGGTTAGTACTCAAGATGAGTTAGTTTTTCACTCTGACCCTTTTTACATTCTACTCTGTACCTTCCTTCATGTCTCTTATCTTTCCCCACAGCTAGGGTCACTTTTCCGTCTTTATAGGTATCTCAGTCCATTTGTGTTGCTATAAAGGAATACATGAGGCTAGACAATTTATAGAGAAAAGAGGCGTGTTTGGCTTATGGTTCTGCATGCTGCACAGGAAGCATGGTGCCAGCTTTGGGCTGCTTCCATTCATAACAGAAGGCAAAGGGGAATTGGCATTTGCAGAGATCACATAATGAAAGAGGAAGCGAGGGACAAAGTGGGGGCAGGGGAAAATGCCAGGCTCTTTTTGACAACCAGCTCTCAAGGGAACTAACAGAGTGATAACTCACTCATTATCACAAAGATGGCACCAAGGTATTCATGGGGGATCTGCCACCATGGCCCAAACATTTTCTCTTAGGCCCCGCCTACAACATTGGTGGTCAAATTTCAACAGGGGATTTGGAAGGATCAAACAAACCAAATTGTAGCAATTCTCTTCTCTATTTTGCAGATCCTAGAATTATGTCCCAGACATGAGCAAGAGTGATTTAAGGAGCTCCCACCCAATATTTGGGACTCAGCTCAGGTCGTCTTCCATAAGAGTTTCTCTCTGACCTTTGGCATGTTTTCTCCTCTTTAAACGTTTGCCTAGTAACCTTTTTAGAGCCTAAATCTTTCTAAGACGGAGCCTCTATCTTCTTACCAAGCTCCTGAACCTCCATTTTATCTCCTGTCTTATTGGCTCTGTTGCCCCAGACCCTTATCTGGTTAGTAGGTTCTTGCTACTAACAAACCTCATGGGCTTTGCAAGCCATGTAGTCTATGTTGCAACTACTCAACTCTGCCTTTATAGTTCAAAAGAAGTTATAACCAATGTGTAAACAAATGAGTGTGAATGTATCCCAATAAAATTTTACTTATGGACCCTGAAATTTAAATTTGATAACATACTACAATTTTGACTTTTTCAAGCACTTAAAAATGTAAAAAACACAAAAATTTTCTCAGCCAACAAGCCATACAAAAACCTTAAAAAGAAAAAAGAAAAAAAAAAAAACCCATCCCTACCTTGGGAGGTGAATCTCCTCTTTCTTTCTTTCTCTCTAATTTACTTTCTAAATAAGCTATATTTTCTAATCTAAAAAAAACAAAAGCCGGGCGCAGCCACTGCACTCCAGTCTGGGCGACAGAGTGAGACTCCAACTCAAAAAAAACAAAAAACAAAAACAAAAACCAAAATCGGCAGCAGGCCACATTGGGCCCTCAGGCTGTAATGTGCTGATCCCTGATACAAACTCCTTGTGGATGATTTTCCCGGATTTGTAAGAAACAGTGGCCATAGCAGGAAGCCACTGATGATGTTTACTACAGGCAAGCATAAAACCTGGATAAGAAATAGACTACAGGGAAAAGAGATACAAGAAGGTAATCTAGTTCTGAAGTTACTGCCATAGTTTAAGCTGTGTGTGTGTGCGTGTGTGTGTGTGTGTGTACGCACATGCACATGTGTGTGTACAATATTTTTGACATGTTTCTGAGCTGCCATGTAGAAAGTAACACTTGCACTAAGATTTCTATTTTTATTCAATTGTTTTTTTCTACTTTTTTTATTCCAAATTGACTACATTATGTGCCATCAACTTGGCACTGTGACCAGCTCTCTGAGAGTCTTTTATAAAAGTGAATGGCAGAAGTGTCTAAAGAAAATAAAAGGAGAAAAGTAGTAATTCCTAAAGTTATCATCTTTGGGTGGGGGGAAGTAACACAACCCCTTGAGTGGAGGCAGTAGCCGACGCTGTCAGCAAATAAAACAAAGGAACATTCACTTTGCACTGTTCCTATTTTATCACAACATCATATAAGACATCTTATAAAATTCACTGTGCTTTCTGTTACACTGCATTTTAAAAGCCAGCGCTTGGGCATGCTTCAAAATGTTGGTTTAGTGGGCTTTAGTTGCAGAAAGCTTTATCTCATTGTTGATATGCCGTCTGCATTCCAGCTCATGGCTATGAGTATCTATTTGTGTCTGGTCTTACTGGATTCATCTTCTTTTGTTCATCACAGTAGAGCTGTATGGGCCAATGACTAGGCAGAAAAATTCCATGACAAGGTTCATTTAGAAAATTCTCATCTGGACTTTTGTGTGTTGCCTACTTCGTACTGACTGGTTTGTGGTCGCTAACACTATAGCCTCTCAATCAATGACCTTTAAATGACTGCAAAGATGTTCCTGATATTCAGCATGTGTGTGTGAAATACAGTGACTAACAGCAAGAAGCATCTTCTTCTGATCTAGAATAATGGATGGAGTTTTCACTGAGCCAAATATCTGCTTATAATATGAAATATTTTTCTATCACATATAGACAGACATGAATGAAATGAGCTTTTTCACAGATGATAAATGGTATGCTACCATAAGTTTACAAAACAATGCGTTTATTTGTTACGGAATTAAGACTAGTAACTTGGACGCCTTCTACCCTAAAATTGTAGAATTCTTCTGAGGAATTCTAGAGGACCCAAAGCATGTTGTAATAGTAGAATACACATATATTTGAGTATTTTGCATTAAATTTTTTTAAAAAATTACATTTGCTGTTTATAAGACTTTTTTGAATGAAGATAACTGACACATAGGATATTATTATCATTATTAACATTAATATTTCATCTTCTTGCATGACAAGCAAAATTATTATGTATAAATTCAGTATCTTTTTGAAGTCTAACAACAAATGCACTCATCAGTTACCCAAATCTATAAAAATGAATGTTTTTTAAAAATTTTACATATCCTTAAATACATTCTAATGAGATTGTTTAAATAGCTGATATTTTGTCAGTATCGCACCTTGTGCTAAACACATATGAATCTTTGGAACAGTGGTTGACTTAAGTAACCCAATAGCCATTGTCCTCCAGCCACAGACCATAAGGCACCACACAAGCTGCCAATATTGGATTCATTTACTCTTGAATGAATTTTGCTTTTGGTAGTCTTAAATGTTTGCCGTGTATTTGAGTTTCCTTGGCATTTTCTTCACACTCCATAAATAGAAAATAAACCAATTCTGACACATAAACAGTCCCTACTTCACTAGTTAGGTATCACAGCTGTTAAGCCAGCAGGTCTGGAAATGGTACCGCTCTCTGTGACTCTAACAATGAGATAACTTTATAAATATTGATGTAAAATACAAGTATAATTCATTTTATCTTATCTGGGCAGATTTTCTATGCTTCCTACTGCATTATTCATGTACTGGCATTTAAACGGTAGCCTACATTTGGAAATCCTGTTTACAAACTTTTATATTTGAGAGTCACAAACCCCTTTGATAGAAACAGGATATGTATTATTTCCTCCATTTTGTGAGTTTGAAAACAGAGTTCCAGAGCAGACACTTGACTTACTGAAAGCCACATGCATTGTGATGGTTTAATCAGATCTTAAGCTCAGTCCTGCTGAATCGTACTTCTGTGCTCTCTACCTTGTGTCACACTGCATCTTAAGAAGATCATTCCAAAGCTGGCTACTGTGGTAGATCTGAGGAGTGCTCACCAATAACCACGTCTCCTCTCCTTGTAGGGCCAGCCTTCTTAGAGTTCAGTGGGACCATGGAACTAATTCTGACCATTAGACCATGAGCATCAGTGATGTTTATCACTTCTGGACTGAGTTAGGTAGAAACCTCTGTAGGATCGTTCGATACTCTCTCTTCCCCTTTGATGGCAAGCATGGAAGCCATATGTTAAGATATTAAGATAGTGAAACCAAACAATGCTCAGGGGATCACTGAGTCAGTGCATGGAAGAGAGCTATTCTGGAGAGTCACCTGACCTAGGCAGACTTTGAGGAAAAAAATAAACTTTCCAGTTAAAACACTGAGATTTGTCAGAGCAGCATAAGCTCAGCTTATTCTAATAAAACTCATCCAAATTCTAATAAGGCTTTGTACAGCTGCTATCAGCACTATACCATTATTATCTCCCAATATATCATTATCTCCAGTTAAGATGTTAAAGGAAGTACAAAAACTGATCTTTGCTGCTGTGAAGAAACTAAAGCAGGAAAAAAAAGGTTAACAGGGGTTAAGGTTTAGGCGCCACAATTTTAAATCAGTCGTCAAGGAAGAACTCACTTAAAATGTTATATTTGACCAATGACTTAAAGCCATGCAGATATCTGCAAGAAATGCATACGTAATATTTTGTCAGTATCACACCTTGTGCTAAACACACTTGAATCCAGACATGAAGCATTTGATGTTTTAGGAGCAGCAAAGGGTCAGTATACCTGGATACAGTGACTGAGAGAAAGGTGTGGAAAAAGCAGCAAGGTCAGAGGGACAGGAACAAGATATGTTATTGGGGGTTTGTGGGCTATTGTAAGGGCTTGTGAAATGGGAAGCCATTGAGTGTGGTACAGTGTAGTGACATGTATAACTTCCATGCTTGCTATCTAAATTTTCCCAGTACCCTAAGCTACAATCCCTTGACTTGAAATGCTTGGATAAAGCTATCAAAGGGACCTTTGCAAGATTCTTTATTCTGCAGAACCTCCTCTGTGAATCCTCAAAATTAGTTGCATATAATTTCATAGCCTATGAAACCATCACTTGGAGTGCCCTTGGTAAGGACAGAGTAAATATACTGGTCTCACAAGCTGTGACTAACCAAAATATCACCGGAATAACCAAAAAACGCTTTTGGTTCAATGTCTCCAAAAAGTAAAATCATTCTCCACATCTGTCTACCTACTGCAGAACTTTTGCCCATTATATTCCTTTCCTCAGGTCAGAAAATTCCCGTAGACGCTCACTCAAGGCAGAAACACCAGGGATTAGTAACCGTTTCTTAAAGTTCTTTCTCTGACACACCTCTCAAATCCACCTTTCCTGCAACTCGAACCAACTTAAGTCCAGCCCTCATTCCATCTCACGTGAATTGTTGGAACAGCCCCTAACAGGTCTCTCTGACCCCATCCTCTGATTTCACACTACTACAGAAATCATCTTTCTGAAGCACAAATCTGGGTGTGTCACTTCCCTTTTCTGGAGGAATAAGCTAAATTTGTTATGCTTAAAGATTCCTTATGATCAAGTTCCAGCCTGCATTTTCAGCCACATATCTTGCCACTTTGAGACTGCAACATTTGCTGCAGCCATACAAAGCTGCTTATTGTTTTCCAAGCATCCTAAGCTATTTCACACATCTGTGACTTTGCAAATGTCATGCCCTCTGCTGGAGAGTTTTCTCACCTTTTCTAATTGGCACCTTGTCCTCTTGCTCTCAGCCTCTGTTTATATGTATGTCTTTGTGAAATCTTCTTTGACCTTCACCTTCAGGACCCCTCCCCAATGTTGTTTTATTTCTATGGTGACTTGGAGCTTACATCTGTCACTCCGCAAGACAGCTCTTTGTATGCCAAACCCCTAAAACAAAGGCAGTAAGCGTTCAATACATGTTGTATGAATTGATAACTCTAAATACCATTCTGACTCCACTGCCTGGTGTTAACATAATTAGGAGGATGTCATATCTGTATCTCAAAACTCATCCATGATACTGAGTGGATAGGAAATGGCATGTATTGTAATATCCTTCATGAGGAAAAATGTAGCCATTTCTTTCAGTAGTTTGCTGGTCAATTGAAAATAAATAGCATTTTAATATCAAACTTGTTCTTCTTAGTTGGGGTGGGTTTTCTTGGTGTTTTATCACCCCAGATTGATTTATCTTTGCAATTTTTCTTTGGCTCACAGCCGTTGTTATTAAATGATTGCCATTCTTCTTAGGGCTGACCTCATTTTCTTGTGCTTTGGATGTTTTTGGCTATACAGAAGAAATCCATTGAAAAAAATCAGCCCCTGATTTTTTGATTCATGTGGCAATCTGAATTTTGAAATTTGTGTAAAGATACATTCCACTTAAGAGATCAGCTATCCTAAAATTAATGATCAAATAATGGGAAATGTGAAGATGCTTAATTTTTTAAAGAGATTAAATGTCAGCAAAACGGCATTGTTTAGTATTTATAGTTGGTCTTTTTTTTTTTTCTTACTACAGAATAGCATATGTTCTGAGATGGGACATTGCTGTTTTTGCCTCATCAACTTGAAACCCCTCTCTAGTCAGCATAAGGCATGTTTGGTTGAATACTGCAATAATATGCTGTTATAACTAACTGGTGGCTGACTCATCTGTTTTTATAGGATTGTACTGTAAGGAGCCGAGACATATGTCTCATGTGTCAAAATTGAGTATAGATTTTAAAGTTGAAAATAAAATGAACTCTTGTGCATACTCAAGTGAAAATCATAGCAACCTGCGGACTGAGAGATTTCAAAGCTACTATTTGCTTTTTTTCCATGTTGCATGATTAACTCTTTGTATTTTCATGCAGTAAGTGGAAAAATACAAGTGTCTAGCTTATTAGTACTGTTGTGGAAAACGATGATATTAGGAATGATTCTACTTTTTCTGTGGTTGGTTATAAACCTTGATCCTCTAGTCACTAAGAACTTCATTTACTTGTAGATTTACCAGTGGCTAAGTGGTCAAGTGAGGGGCCAGGATCATTTTAGCAAATGGACACCCACCTAGATTGGCTAGGGACCCTAAAGAGGTCCATGCACCTTTTGAGCTTGTTTCTCTTTCCTAGAATGGAAGAATTCACAGCATGAGCACCTGGGTCAGGTATCTAGGATAAGATTAAGAGCACAGGAGACACTGAAGATGAAGACACATAGAGAGCTTCCATACACAGTACTAAGAACACAGAGAGCTAATTCTGCTGTTGCCTCATGATTGGACTCAAACTGGAATCAGAAAACCTTCTTCAGTACAAACAAGAAATTTGCAACAACTTGGATGGATTGAGAGTCTTTCATACTCAGTGATCTATCACAGAAAAAAGGAAAAGAGTGCCACATGTTCTCACTCATAAGTGGAACCTGATCATTTACCATAATACTATGAAAAGGGATTGGCAGTAGTGGGATACTGCTGGGGTGGTGGGGGCAGGGTGGGGGGAGAACACAACATCAATCACGTACTTGATCTCGAACCAGGCAAAGTGGGGACCAAAGACCTAATCCTGAATTGTACCCCACACCTTTAAAATAAAATTTAAAAAATGAAAAGAAAAGTTATTGTTTATATAACACCATGCAAAGAGGATATTTTGGAGAAACTAGGCTAATATGAAAAACAACAACAACAAAAAAGGTTTTAAATGCTTTTCATGGGTGTGAGGGGAGAAACAGATAAGACTGTTGGACTTGAGCATGTAGCTGCCCCTACAGTTTACCTTCATGTCTTCTTAAAGTTCATTTTCTTTGTTTCCTTACTTAGCATTGACCCAGGATGCTTTAGAAAACACAATACAATGATGATAAAATAATAATAATAATAATAATAATAATAATAATAATAAGGCCAGACACAGTGGCTCATGCCTGTAATCCCAGAACTTTTGGAGGTTGAGGCAGGAGAATTGCTTGAGTTTGGGAGTTAGAGACCAACCTAAGCAATATAGCAAGACCTCACCTCTACAAAAAATAAAAAAATTAGCTGGGCATGGTGATGCGTGCCTGTAGTCCCAGCTCTAGGGAGGCCGAGGTGGAAAGATTGTCTGAGCCCAGGAGGTTGAGGTTGTAGTAAGTTGTAATTGTGCCACTGCACTCCAGCCTGGGTGACAGAGTGAGACACTGACTCAAAAATTAATTAATTAATTAATTAATAATATTTATAAGGTTTATAAATCAAAAAATTCAGTGAAACCTCGTTAACATAATAGTTGAGAGAAAGCCCTCTAAATGTCAGAAGAATGTCATAGTGCTGATAAATTAGAATTAGGAGCATGGCAACAAGAGGATGACTGTAGGCTACAGGCAAGGTGACCTAGAATGTAAGTAAAGTAAAATTAACAGGCAAAAATTCAAATCTAGCTAGGGAGGAAAAGGGAAAGAAATGTTGAATCTAGCTTCAACTTTCTCAAATGTCCTTTTTCTAGATTAGGAAGGAAATCTCAGCCCCTCCTATCATCAACAGAAGATGATGACCTTTGAGAAGTGGACAAAGGACTGACTGCCAAGGTCACAGGGGCCTGTTGAGATAATGGATACAGTCTAGAGGGTGGCATGGTCATGGGTCCATGGGCATGTGCATAAACCCATAAAATTCATGAAGCAGCACATTTAATATGTATATACTATGGCAATGTAAATTATACCTCAATACAGGATAAACAAAGGCAGAGAAGGGGTAGAACTGGAGCAGGCCCTTGATTTTATTTATCACCCATGAATAGTTCACTTATGCAGTCTTATCTGTTTCTCCCCTCACACCCATGAAAAGCATTTAAAACCTTTTTTGTTGTTGTTGTTTTTCGTATTAGCCTAGTTTCTCCAAAATATCCTCTTTGCATGGTGTTATATAAACAATAACTTCCTTTCATTTTCTTAAACAGCAACTCATGATTAGCTGTGTGGCTCTGCAACTGCCCTTAATAAACTCTGTCTCAGAACTTGATGATCATATTGGCTTAATTTAACTTGATAATGGTGATAAGGATAATAGCTAATGTGCATTAAGCACTTAACGTTCCAGGCACTCTGGTTATATACATACTGTCATTTAATTTTCTTAACATCCTTTTAGGTGCAATAACTGTGAGTGTTTTCTTACCAAAAAAAAGAAAAAAAAAATGGAAGCTTAGTAAAATTGAGCAACCAATGCCTGGTCATATTGTGAAACACAGAAGAAATTTAGGTCTGTCTGTTATCAAAACTTGATCTTAAGCTCTCTGGAAGGTACCACCTCCCAGTAGCCTCTGAGTTTTCTTGTAGAAGCACATCTTTATTTGCAACTCGAGCTTTTATTGCTTTTTTACATGCTTGGGGATAAATTTTTCAGAAGAAATATTAATTCTAAATAATTTACCTTACTTTGGTGACCCTGAGGCACCATATGAAAAACAAAGTATAATTAATAGCATCAAAATTATCACAATTTAGCAAAGAGGGGCCATGTTTTCTTTCAGGTTTCATCTCTGCACTATGTATTAATTAATATAAATCTTCCAGTTTACAGAATTTCTTTCCTTTGAGCATAAACATTTAAAAAATATTTTAATCATCTCTCAAAAATGCAAAATACAACCAGAATATATTCCTAACTTCTTTTAAACAAGGCACACACTCCACTATGTAATAATCTGTACTGGGTGTCTCTTACTGGTCCTCATACGGTAAGATATTTGGACATCTTTAAGATGTGTTAGACTCTTGGATCCTACTCAGAATGCCCCAAGTTGATATGGAGTTCTTCTATCTGTATTTTGTCTCTATATAGTTGACTTTTTTTGCAATTTTCGTTATGCCATTTTTTTAAATTTACTGCTTCAAAAATTCCTTTGGGCTGAAGTGAATGATCATAGATAAATAATAAAGTTTAAAAATACAAATAATAGAGCCTTTTAGAATAGTTTTAAAAATGAGATTAAATAAGTAATAAAGGAGCACCTGAAATGTTTGCCCATAAACAAGGTTCAGGTTTTATTTTTATTTATTTTATTTTTATTTTTTATCCCTTTTTTATGGATTTGTACAGGGCATTTTTTTCTTTGCATCCTATACTTGAGTTGTTATGATCATTTGAACAGGTAATATCCAGATAAGTGCTTTATTGTGACTTTTTAAAAAATATATATTACTTGCTCCGGGAGCAACTTGATGATTTCTGTCAGCTCCTCATTAGATATCCTAAATCTCTAAGAGGCCAAGGCTGTGAATGTTCTTTCAGAATGGTCTCCAAGGCAACAGGGCTTCCAGGCAGATACTCTGTGGATACAAAAGTGAACAGAAATAAGATGAGATAGTAAATATGGAAAAGGAGATCATTTCATACACACACACACACACACACACACACACACGAATGTTCTAGTGTCTTGGAGAGAAGAGTTAACAGGAAAATGCTCAGTCTATAATGTATTTCTTAAATTAGACTATGGAATTTTTCCTTATTCAGGATTTGTTTAACATTTTAATTATTACCCATAAAAAAGTAATACTCAATAAACATACCTTCTAAATAAAATTTTGATTTAATTTTGATCATATACCATACATTTCTATTTTCTTTTTTAAAGAATGAAACAATTAGGTAAGGAAGGCAGGACTAGATATTTGCAGGTCTGACCTCCCACTCAAGAATAGATTCCAAATTATCTCACTAATATCCTAGATAAATGCAGTACTCACATACTCTTTTCTTTATAGTAGTATCTCCAAGTGCTTTTGATGGTGTTAAAATTATTCTACCAAAATTAGAATTATTGTCATAGAGACTGATTGTTACGTGAATGCCAATGCAGTTCTAAAATTAAGCTTTGTTAAGGAAGGAAAGAAGGAAGGAAGGAAGGAAGGAAGGAAAGGAAAACATTGAGGCCACTGTGAGTTCATTCACTTTTATTTTTCTTGTTCCACCTAGTTCCAGTATTAAATATAAAACAGATACTTCTTACTGCAGCAAATACACTCAGACCACATCAGAAGGGCAGAACATAAACATCTTGGCAAAAATAAACTAGCTTATGTGAATAAGGAATAAAAAGAAAAAAACTTCACCATCAAAAATATTCAGCTACAGGAGCAGAGTACCACCTGTTTCACATATGGCATGAAAGATAAAAAAACTTAAATAAAATGTCTTTTCTTTCACATTAGCTATAGCTCACTAGTGTATTACAACATAGAGACAAAAAATATGAAGTAGAAAATATATTTGAAGTTAAATATATTATAACTAGATGTGTATGGACACCTGCTTATGTATACAAAGAATTTTCCAAAAGAAGAAATAGACATTGTCATATCTCACCCTTGCATGTGCAAAGACCTTTCTTATAGGTCTTTGAACCTATGTCTTTGGAAGAATAAGCTATTCTTCCAAAATAATCTATTTGCAAGGTCCAAAATAATTTATTCCTTATTTGTTTGAGAGTTCACAGTCTGAAATAATTAGTGTATGGGAACAAAACAGTGACTTTCTTCCAAAAAAGTTTGTATTCATAAATAATTTATTCTTGACTTATTGCTCTATAAGTATAATTAACCGAGGTAATTATTAATTACTCTTACTGCAACACTTCAATTTTGCTATGCATTTTCACCCCACTGCCTGACTATCCTCCTAAGCAAGAAACATTTATATATCCATTTCATCTCCTTTTGTAAGACCAAAAAAATAAATAAAAAGTTTATACATAGAAAATGGATTCTGCTCATGCTGCATTTTGAAATGCAGAGTAGAGTATCTGTGATCTCTTTGCCTTGATTCTGTTTCTGAACATTCCTGTCTTTAGTCTTTTGCCTTCGTATAGAGATTGTTCTAAATTTCCAAGACATATTGCTTAATTTTATTAGATTCTGGGTACATACATCAGTGCTTTATTTTAAAAATTTAGGCTGAAATTTTTTAGGATGCAAAGAACATTTCACCATTAATGTCTTAGACTGTCAGATTTTGTTACTGCTTTTATTTTTCTATTCAGATATTATACATCTTTCTTTCTACCCTAAGGCATTGATGCACTAGGGCAAGAAAGCCAAGATCCTTTGCTGTATGTTTTTATCCACATTCATTAAAATATACTTATCCTTTGACACTTTTAATAATACTCATCAGCTCTCTGTCTCTCTCCCTCTTTCATGGTGTGCTCTTCATCTTCAGTACACTTTGCAGGCTGTCATTAATTCTTACAACATTTCAGAGTGGTAGATAAGTACATATTACTGGTCAGATTTTCATTCAGTCTGACTGTGGGAATCCTTCCATCAAGATAACATGAAATGAAATTGGGACCCATTATCTCCACTGTACAGATGATGAAAATGAGACCAAAAGATTAAGTGGTGAACCAAGGGGTAAAAGAGAGCCCTTGTGAACAGAATGGAAAAGACTTTTCATTTCCAGTTCTCAATTCTGGGTCTTTTGTATTTACCTTGTTCCGGATGTCTCTTGACTAGAGAAAACAAGTGGAGTCCATATGGGATACTTTAGAAAGTTCTGTATAAAACCTTCTCTAAGAAAAGCCGGGTTCGGTGGCTCAGCCTGTAATCCTGTGCCTTGGGAGGCTGAGGTGAGTGGATTGCCTGAGCCTGCGGTTCGAGACCCACCAGGGCCACTTGGCAAGACTTTATCTCTACAGTAAATCAAAAAATTAGCCAGGCATGGTAGCACGTGCCTGTAGTTCCAGCTGCTTGGAAGGCTGAGGTGGAAGGATTGCCAGAGCCCAGCAGGTCGAGGCTGCGGTGGCCGGTAGCGGCCACTGCACTCCAGCCTGGGCGACAGAGTGAGACTCCAACTCAAAAAAAAGAATTAGAAGTGATACAATTTAACCAAATACATTGCACAACAAGATTTGTGCATCCTACATTTAGCACTAGGGAATTGGGAAAGCATCTACTCGGAACAGACCTTTGCCATCTTGTTGGTTCTGTTCTAAGGAAATTTGTCACTCACTTGGAATTTTTTTAGAGGAAACATCCATCCTTTTCTTTAACTATCATCTAAACAGTACATGGTACAAACATAATGCTTGATAGATAAGCAAAATGCAACTCTATCCCACTATCTTTTTGTAGGAAGCTCTCCCTTTCTCATGGCTGAAAATTTGGGTTACCTACCTTTGTGGAGAGGGTGTGGCCAATTGCTCTCTTTTCCTAACCATTTTCCATCTCCACCATCTGTGCTGGCCCACCAATGTGAGAGAGCTGTGGGAGGGAAGAGAGAAAAGGAGAGATGAGGAAAATTCTTGCTCAGCTCCTGAGAGATAGCGTCCTAAGCTTCTAGGTCCCTCTGACAGCAGCCCCCAAGACTGAGACACAGCCTGTCCTCTGCTGGCCTGGAAGCCTTGCCGCCATGTACTACAAGTGACCACTGGCCTTACTCCCCAGACCACCTTCTGGTCTTCCATCATCTGCTCCACATACTCATGTGGCAGCCCACTGCCCTTCCAGGTGTTTCTCTCAGGACCTAGAAGAGCTCCAGGCTGACTCCCCATCCCATATGGCCCACATTTGGTGTATTCATAGTCAAATTCTGTTATGTACTGAATGTGTTACCACAAATTTCATATTTTGAGGCCCCAACCCCCAATGTGATGGAAGTAAGATGGTGGGGCCTTTGAGAGAGAAGTAGGTTTAAATGAGGTCCAGAGAGTAGAACTCTTGTCATGAGATCAGTGCTTTTATAAGAAGAGGAGGAGCCATCAAAGCTTCCTCTCTTTGCCATGTGACAACACAGTGAGAAGGCAACCACCCAAAAGTCAGAAAGTAGCTCCTTACCAAGAACCAAATCTACTGGTACTTTGATCTTGACTTTCTAGCCTCAAGAACTATGATAAATAAATATCTGTTTAGTCACCTAGCCTGTAGTATTTGTTTATAGCAGCCCAAGCTAAATAAGACATTGCCTTGTTTTGGGTAAGATGTAAGTTTCTCCACCCCAGCCCTTTTTGTCTGCATGGCTACAGGCCCCTTCTCTGGCAAAAAAATAAAATAAAATAAAACAAAATAAAATAAAAATATATATATGTGTGTGTGTATATATATATATATATATATGACACAGGAGGAAGGAGAGAGAGTTTGTGTGTCTGTGTGTATATATACACAGTATATATACACATTGTGTTCTGTTCATTTTTCCTCCCTTTCCAATTTTCCTTTCCACTGCTCAAAAACATAATCCTTCTCCAGCCAGTCTGATCCACTCATTGATCTTTTGGCATTCAGCGTGCATTCAGACCTAGCAGCTTTTCACAAACATAACTCCCTGCTTGTCTGTCCAACCTCATTTCCGGATTCTCACTCAAAAGTGCTGTTAGATTCTGCCATGCTGGATTTGTGCAAATGCACCGTGTTCCCTCCTTCCTCCTGTGTCTTACTCTTGCCTTACTGTCTTAGTTACTTGTGACTGCCACATCAAATCTTAAACATCAAATATGTTTGCTGTCTGTCTTTCTTTTCTGGTAGAAGTCAAATGTAACATCTTCTAGATTACTATTGTATCCACAGCTCCTAGAAAAACATCTGACTAGGTACTACACCTATAGTAGGTGGATATATGAAGAGATGTGTTCCTCATTCTTTCTTTCAAGAACTTAACAACTTGGAAAGTTGACACAAAATTTAGCTTCTTGAAATTTCAAACCAAATAAAAATATATGACATAACTGAAATGTGCAGCCTCAATTAGATACTCAGTTCAGACTTTAATTCAACAGAGGGCATAAGATCAGCATTTACACATGGGTCTGCTGAAGGGAAATATTCACTTGTCTTTCAGTGTAGAAAAGAATGTGCATTCCTTGGGCATTTTGCAACATAACAGTTAGGAGCCTTGATTCTAAATTGATTGGTCCCCCCCAAAAAAGCAATGATTAGTTTCACGTTATTATGATATCATTGCAGGAGACCATGTACATGACTCCTTCGAAGGTGGGCCACATGGACATGAGCTACACTCTACTGAGTCCATGGCATTTTAATAACTTGATTTTAAAATGGTAAAAGACCAAACTATATTTCTTAGCCCCCTAGCCCCATATGGTACTAGAACTTCCCTTAGAGAACAATATAGGAAGCAAACTATCTGCTGGCAGCAGAAGGGAAAACTAAAAGTCAAAATTTATGGAACAGAGCTAAAGACTCTGTGACCATATTTCTTTGTAAGCATCCTCCTCATAACACTCTTGCTAGCTGATTCACTTCCTAAAAATGACCTTGTCTTTCTTATGGAGTTAAATCCAAATTTTTGTTAAAGGGCTTATTTTATGTTCTATGACTTGAGTGATACAAGATTGATGAAACAATCTTTGAGATCATGGACTGGTGAATTGATTGGCATAATCCAAAATTGTTTCCATAAAATAAGTTGCTGATGGTGTTCCCTGGAATTTTTATGATCTGGATTTCCTGCTGAGGGAACATTAGTAGGAAAGAGCTTCCTTGCAAATTAAATTTAACCAAAAGTGAGAATGTTTTAAGGGCAAGTCCAAATTATTAAGAAAGTTGATTTAAAGTGAAGAAGAATAAGAAGCTTTGGCACTAGTGTAACTTATCTTGTGTAACTAAGTAGCGTGTTGCTTGGCAACCAATCTAAATCATCAAAACCAAATAATAAGTTTCTGTCCAATAAATAAATATCTGTCATTACCAGCAGATATTTTCAAATGTGTCATTTCACTGGACTTTGATGATTTCAAAACATGGAAAACTATTATGATTAACAGTTATAAATGACTAAAGGAAATTAATGTATACCTTTTCATTAAGATTCATTCACGTCTAGCAGGAGGTTGATCTTCCTTGCTGAATGTGCATTAGATCAGCAATAGAATAAGTATTGGATAAATGATGGGTCTGAACCAACCTGGAAATTTCTAGGTTGCTAGATTAAATTTTCTCCCCATTTGGAATGCACTGATCTGCCTATTTCCATGTAGTCAAACTTATCTTTTAATGGATATGTATAAACAGGAAAGATTGTCAGCAATTGTTCAGCACCTCTATTTCTGTAACATTTTGTTAATGCTTTACTAGTTTTGCGTATTTACCAATCATAAAGGATTCTATGTTGAATATTTATTTTGTATGTCCATGATTTCTTCCCGCATTTTAAATGCATGTAGTAGACTGAGAATATGAAGCAGAATGAGGACTGAGAAGAAAATAATAGCAATATTCCAAACAATATTGCTTCCACGTAATCTCCGTAAATGAAAATGTTTGGACTTAAGTCACTATCTCTTTTTGTTGTTGTTGAAAATTGATGCTAAATTAATCTTTTCTGGTTCCAAACGTCTGAGTCCACCTGCTATTTCTTCCTCCTGGGCTCTGTCCTTCACCTCCTGAACCAATTTCTACTGAGACAGAAATTTCATAAGCAGCTTTACACCCCTCTGTGAGAACCTTTGCCTCTAGTTACCCATCTCAGTGATTCTTAACTCTGGCTCTATATTAGCACTACCAGGGTAACTAAAAATATAACTGTATCTGGATCTCATCCCCCAGAGATTCTGATTTAATTGATTTGGCTTAAGGCCAAGGCATCAGCATTTTTGTGATTTAATCTAAATCTAACTTGAAGCCAGAGTTGAGGATCACAGACTTCACTCAGAAGTAAAATGGACTGGGTCTCATATCTTTTACCAAATCAGATACCCTGCTTGGCCCATTCAGCTAAATAACTGAGGGACCTATCAGCCACACCTGAGTCCTTGAATGTTTTATCTGTCTTAGAATATAGTATTTCCAGGGACTCACCACAGCACAGACTTCCGTTTTATTTCCTGAGTTGAAATTCTTTCGAGGTCATATTCTGCTAACAAGATTCTTGTCCCCAAACTGAAACTCACAAAGCTTAAAGTAGTGAAAACTGGATTTAAACACTGTTCTGCTGAATCCACATCCTGTTCCTCTTAATCATGAAGTTGATTACACTGCATAAACAAATAAACCCTGGAATATCTATGACTTAGCCCAACACCCTTTCATTTCTTGATCACATCAGCAATTCACCTGTGTGACTTTCCCTAAAGCCATGACTCACAACTCAGTCTCCTTCCATGTTGTGGGTTGCCCATCCCAGAATTCTTTGCTTCCAGCCACACAAGGTAGGCTGGGGGAGTCCAAGGATTAAAGACAAAACACCGACTCTAACTGATGTTGACAGGAAGAAATACATCACTTTTGTTAATAGTCAGTTGGGGAAAATTAGTAACGTGGCCCTTCCATGAGGCATGAGAGCTGCAGAATGTAGAGAAATACATGGCTGTTGGGTGAATCCCAACTGTCTCTGTTGCAAGCCTGCTGCCAGCACTCACCAGATTTAGATGGATCTGTGGAACTAAAGATGATTACTCCCTTAATTCCATGTTGCTATGTTTCTCCTTGCAAGATCTGCCTCTCTCTGCCCAACCTGCCTTAATGCGATCAGAAGAATCTCTAATCTGTGGTGATAGCCCAGACTGTAATTTGCCTTATTCTGCCTGTTTACACAGCTGATATTGACTAATTTTCATCACTCCTGATAGAAAAACTGTCATTTCTCAGGCTACTCCTCCTCCTTTTTGCCTGTCCTAATACATGAAACAAGATAAAAGTTTGCCTGACTGCTGGGACATACAAGAGACACAGCTATGGTGTAAAAACTATGACTCTGTTGCTTCAAATCTGGCATAAATTTCTTCTCCTTACAAGTTGTATGACTGTGAGAGTGACTAGCCCCCTAGCCTATAGAATTTCAAAGAATAAAGTGAAAACATTCAGACATATTATAGTAGCTGCTTCTAAAAATATGCAGAATTCACTTGGTTTTTTAAATCATTTTTTCTCTTTTTTTAAAGACAAATAGTACATATGTATTGATGGGGTATAATGCGATGTTTCAATACATGTGTTCATAGTGGAATGAGCAAATCAGGCTAATTAACATATTCTGAATCTCTTATTCTTTTAAGAAAAAAATTAAGTAAGTCATCTACTTCACCAACTACTGTATCAGGGTGTAGCCATTTTTGGCCAAGATCTTTGAGACAAATCGATATCTTTTCAAAGTAGAAATTAGTGATTAAGAGCTAGCTAGATAATATGAATGAGTACATGCAGTTATAATTTCTTATATAAAATATATTACCTCAATGAGTATTACATCTCCACAAACTGAAGATTTTTGCTTATCTTGAAAATAAATGCAATAAGAATTGATGAAAAGAGATAGTCTCTTTTCCCCTCAGAATTGGCGGTGATATGAGGAGAAAAACTTTTGCTACTAAAAATAGGTTAAATTACAACTAGTCAATATTCAGAGAATTTTGTTCTTGTTGGACTGTAATTAATTATCACACTGAAATTTAACTCCCTTCTAATCTTTTTTCAGTGATCATTAGGCTGAAATTTCCACCTCTGCTTTGCTTTCCTTTCTTGACCTGCAGGAACTGTATTATTAAAGTAGAAATTCGACTAATTAGTTGTGGTTCTGGGGAGCTAGAAGGAACCTCGGGCATTGTCTGATCCAATTAGATTCTAACTGCACAAAGACCTGGATGGGAAGATCAGACTGCATGAAGCAATTTAAGAATAACCCAATGACTATTATTTTTAATTTATGTTTTGCAGAAGTTGAAGAACAGTCATTTCAGAGGATAATTAAGAGTCCATTAGGTATACAAATAAAGCAAACCTTCTATCATGCATGTTCATCACGCTGAAAGTTTATGTAATGCAGTATTAAAGAGTAGATAGGCCTCTTATAAACATGTTCACCTTTGGAAAACACATTTGGTTAAAGTCAGACCAGTAGGCAACAAGAGTAGGCAGAGTTTATCTTCTGCCCTATTTATGATTCCTTCCTGGTCCTGACCTATCCCTTCTTTCTTATAAGGAGTCAGAACTATCCCTCTGCACAGGTTATCTCCTTTAGAAGCCATAAGAGATCTGGTAGACTAAATTCATCCTAAAATGTCATACACGTACAGACTTTTGTTCCATAATGGAATAAGCTGCCTCTAGACTTAGTGACTTTGAAATACTGGGCATGTTCAAAAGTTTTGGGTGACTAGGGGTAACACAGAGTTATAATAGTCTTTTAGGAATTTGAACTTGATGACTTTAAGACATCACTAAATTTACCTTCTATGTTGTTCTTAGATTCCTTCCTCTTCACATTTCTTCTGTTCCACTATCATTGTCAAGTTGAGTCTTGTACCACCTTTTGTCCAGATAACTACTATAGTCTTTTAATAAGACTGCCTGGATACTGTTTGATACCCATTAAATCTATTCTCTGTATTATCCTTAGGCTGATCTGTGCTTAGAGCTTTCCTTGTGTTTCCCATGAACTCCAATAAAGAGTTTGGGTTCTTTACAGTGTCATTAAATACCTTCCTTATCTGCCCCTCAGACCTCTGCTTATTCTACAGCCTTGCTTTTCTCTTTTCTATTCCAGCAACTATCGACTTTTCACGGTCCCTTAAACACATCTTGATATGTTACATTCTGATGGCACTTCTATGTGCTTTTGATCTGAAATGTGCTTCTGCTGTAATCCCCTCAATTATGTTTGATTAATTCCTTCTCTTCCTTTAAGATTCAGGTACCTCCCTTGGGTAACCCCCAAACACATGCATATACACACAACCTCTTTCACTCACATGCATGCCCACAAACATACTGACACTCTGAATTAGGTGGTGTCCTCTCTGCTCTCATAGAATCTGGCACACACATCCCCATTTGCACTTAATGTCATGCATTATAATTGCATGCGTGTGTGTGTGTCTTCCCCAGTCTCTGTCTTCCTTAAATTCCCAACATCATATCTAGGCCAGAGGAGATATTAAAAAATACTTGATGTTACATAATTTATGATTCTTTTCTACCTTGAGATTAAACTATTTTTTTGAAATAAGATTTGCCAGAACAGATGGCCACTGGAAATCTTCACAGTCTCACACCTGCAAACTTGTCCCAATTTACCTTTCTGACTTTGTAGTACCTTTTATATGTTTAGGTTAAGAGAAAATGGAACTGAGAATTGGGAGAATTTGTCCCTGTTATTCATTCTTTATAATTCTAGTTCACATCTGTAGACTCAAACTTGGGCCTGGAATTCTGACAATGTCAACTATACAAAGATACAATATGTGTGACTGTATGTCATTGTTTTCCAGTTCGTCTATTCTGCTCCTAAATTGAACACCTCCATTTCCTTTATGTCTTTCTTCGATGGTTACAAATGGCAGGACTAGGGCCAGGCATCTAATTCAAGCTGGGCCCATTGAAGGATCCCTGGCCTTAGCCATATGACTTAGGCTAGAGGTGGGTCCTCAACCCTAGCTAGGCCAATCATTTCTTCTCTGGGATTGTATCTGGGGAAATGAGACAAGATTGAAATCCAATGGATAATGGTAAGATATAAAAACTCAGAAGCTATTTGCAGCATCAATTATGGTGAAAGAGGATGATATTGATGTTATGATGAGAATGGATTGTTTGTGAATGACTTTAATGTGCATGAGGCTGGCCCCTAAGAGGAAGCCAAAGTGTGACAGCTCGAATCAATCACATGAGGCTGCACGTGTGAGGTTGTGAGCAAGACCTTCAGAGAGGTGCAACCAGGCAGCAGCTGTCCAGTCTGGGCAGCCCCAGGCTTGTGAGAGTTGTGTGCAGGTAATAAATCTCAGAACCAGGCAAATCACTGGCAGGGCTAGATCTGGAGTTCTCCCCAGTAGACAGTGATCAAGTAGACAGGCTTGTCTCAGCAGAGGATGGGGACTTGTGAGGGTTTAGGCAGAGGATCATAGCTGTTTGGGTGGGTAGGCCAGCTTATAATGGATAGTCAAGCAGTCAGCAGAGCCACGTGAGAAGACACTGGTTTAGGCATGTGAGCTCATCACCAGGGGCCCACTATGCCATCAAGGTCTGTTACCTGTTTTAGCAACCTTATTAAATCTTTAAATATCTAGGCCCCAAAAGGCAGCAGCTATTCTGCTTGGTCAATGACTATGTGAGTCTCCATATTTATTTGAAACTCTCCACCCTAGAGTCAATGAAAATGAAAGAGGATTAGGTCTGAATTTTCATAATCACATTCAATCTCTTAAATCTTGTATGCTCACAGGACTTAAATCTCAACAAATGGACTTTTAGTAGAAATCCTTGTAGTCACTATTTAAATCTGGTTTGTGATTTTCTTTTTCCACTCAAACTATGATAAAAAAAGGCAAAGAAAGAAAAAGAAGGAAGTCCTGTCTATAGTAATCATCACAAGCAAGTTAAGGTAATTAGCTCAGTGGGAAGTTTCAGCAAAGGATACTTCAAAAGGGTGAGCTGTGCCAATGCATCATAAATTAGAGTATTATATCTAAAAGTAATTGAGATTTTTTTTTTTTAGATTTGGAAGGCAGAAGGCAGGGAAACATCTGTGCAGTGGCTGTGTCTATTTAAATCTAGTTTATAATTGCATGTCTCATATTTTTTCATTTCAACACGTTTTTATAGACTGTATTGTGTGGCAGAAGGCGATCACCCACATGTAGAATGCCACATGGAAGGCATTCTATGCTCTTGCCTTCACTCACTCCCCTCCCCCACATCGGATCAGTCATCAGGCCTTGGAGCTTCAGTTCCTTAAATATTCCAGGAATCCTTTCCCTCTTCTCCTTCTCTGCCTCCCGCTTAGACTTTTTCATCTTTACCTGCTCTGTGCTTAGTAGAAGATCTGGCACAGTGTGGAGGCCCCATAAGTATCTGTGGAGAGGGTAAGAGAAGGAGAGCAAGGCAGGCCATGGAGATCTAAACAGCTCTATGGTGGAATTAGGCCTACTGAGCTCTACTCTTAACTCTACCACGAAACCAGCTGGAAGAACTTTGGCAGCTGTTTTGCTTTATTATTTTCAAATCTCTCACAGATTTGATTTTCTCGCCTGCAAAACAACATGGGTTGCATTCAATTTCACAACACCCCCCTCTGGGTCAAAAAACTCTTATATACCTAAGAAGTATTCAGAAACCATTACTACTCTCTTTAGTTTATTAAATTCATACTTAAAAAAAAAAAAAACTAGTGCACTTTGGTTGTCTTGTCTTAGTCTTCTGTGCCTGGATATAGATGACCTTCAAAATTTCTCTGTTTACCATCTAGTATGTAGCTCTAAAATCCTTGAAGGCAAGTATTATATATCCTTCAACTTTGTATCACAGTGTCCAGAATAGTACTAGCATATGGTAGATGCTCAATATATATTTAATGAGTGAACTAATAAACATTGCTATCTAGTGGCAGCCGTTTCTAAATTTTAGACATTGTCACTAAGGAATAAATCAAATAACTTGAGGGCATAACTGGAAAATTAAACCTATTTGAGTCAATACTACTTTTTCAAATATTGCTGTTAAGTAAACAGTCAAGTGAATCATTTTCATGTATATACCAATGAAAAGGTTCTAGAAACTTCTGTAATTATGAAATCATTGTATTTATGTTTTTACATACATATGCTATGTTGTGCTATCTCAGATCTACACTGACAACTAATCAAATAATAACATTTGGTATATACATGTTTTTAAAATATTTGATTTTTATTTAGGAAAACAGGAATCTGAATGAAGATTTCCTGAACTACTTATCAATTCTGTCTTTCTCTCATTCACCCTCACTTTCTCTCCATATACAGTGTGTGTATATATACATATAACCTTATAAAACCTGAAAAACAATGTTTAATTGATATTTTTAATATAACTGTTATTTAACTATGCATTTGATCTTCATTGAATCTATGTTGGCACAAAATCAGGTAGGAATAGGGCACTTTTTCAGAAAATTCAATCAGTGCAGATAAATACAAGCCAACAAATTCTGAAAGGAACGTTTTCTTCATCAATCAAAGCATCTACGATTGAACTCCAGTGATAAAGTGTTATTGTGTAGATCATACTACTACAATTCACAACACATTCAAGACCATTTTTAATTCTTATTCTCTATACTTCTTTGACATCTAAGCAATACAGAGATTTCTTGAAGGTCTCTCTCTGAGTCATAAAATTTAACTCTACATAAGATATACGAGAAATTATCTCAATTTTATAGATGTTGAATACAGTCTCTTGCTTTCTTGGTTCTAATATGCTTTTTTGGAACCTTTCTACAGCGTAACAGAGTACCTGAATATTCCTTAAAAATCACTATTTCCACATTAAACATTTGTTTTTGTTGAAGTGTATAATATTGGCAAAGGAATTGTATTAGGTCAGATTAAGTTAGGCAGTCTCTCTCTCTCTCTCTCCTCCTGCCCCAAACCAAAATAACAGAGGCTTTAAATGATTTTTTTAAAAACTAGTTTGTTTCTCTCTTATATAAAAAGAATGGAAGTTGATATAGCATCTTCATGTCCCTATTAGGGATACAAACTCCATCAAACTCACGCCTTCTTCATCCCTATATGTCCTTGACCTTATGGTCCCATATAAAGAGATTAGATAGTGCCCAGGCATTACACCCATATTCCAGAAAGCAGAATGGAGGGTAAGAAGAAGAAGATGGGATGAAAGTCCCATCCCAGCCATGTTCTAAGAAGGCTTCCTGAGAGTTAACACAAAATATCCCACTTACAACTTATTTTCCAAAACTTTGTCACTTAAAATAGACTAGTTTTGAGGGTATCTAGAAGATGCAGTACTTACACCTCAGGTAGCCATATACCCAGCTAGCCCTCAAGTTCTTTCATCAAGGAAAATGTAGAGAACAAAAATATTGGGGTAGACAGCTGTTTCTACCACAGGACTTGAGTTGGTAAATCAGGCAAATGTGTTCATTCAGAAAAACATTAGTTTCTTGTTTTATTATTCTGAGAATAACAGGGGAAAAAAAGTGGCCTATAAACACCAAGAAATAAGATATGTTTAGTGAAGTTATTAAGGGGAAGATGTAGAGGAGGCATGTCCAAGCTGTGGGCTGCAGGCCACATGCAGCCCAGGACAGCTAGTAATGCAGTCCCACAAAATTTTTTAACATCATGTGTTTTTTAGCATTTATTTCCTCTGTAGTTCCATTTTTGAAGTTCACAATCACATCTTATTCCTGATAGCGATTTTTGGCAGCACATACATTTGTGAGCAGTTGTTTTCAATTATGCAGCACACAAAGATCAAAGTTCTAACAAACATTTCTGATGAGCACCTTGAGAACGCACTAAGAATGGAGACCACTTTCATTGAACCAGATATTGATAGACTAGTTTTACCAAAACAAGGCCAAATTTCCTACTAGTTTTATATTGTGCTCATTTTTCTAAACCTTATAATAAAAATATTTTAAAAATAAGAGAAGTCTTATTATGTACATATCCTAATGGTATTATATAAATTATATGCTGCTCAAATTCCTCTTTACTCAGTGTGGCCCAAGGAAGCCAAAAGGTTATTCATTGCAGCCCAGGGAAGCCAAAAGTTTGGATACCCCTGCTCTAGAGGGAACAGAAGCAAAATAAACATCTTTGGCAAATCTTGATTTACAGGATATTTTTGCAAGTAATATAGAACTATGGGAAAAATCATACTGATTGGTGGCCCTATCTCCTAAGCATTTTGCAATGGAATATTAATATTTAATATTACCTTAACCACCTGCACTTATAGTCTTCTTGATATATGCAAATGTATATGTAGTTAGGTATGTAGAGATTAAGAAGAGAAATGGAAACGGAGGCAGAGATGATTCTGAGGTCCCTGTAATAATTAATAGAAGTTATAGACCGGGCTCAGTGGCTCAGCCTGTAATCCCGCACTTTGGGAGCCCGCAGGTACGAGATCCACCTGGGCAACTTGGCAAGACCTCATCTCTACAATAAGTCAGAAAAATTAGCCGGGCGTGGTAGCACGTACCTGTAGTTCCAGCTACTTGGAAGGTGGAGGTGGAAGGGTTGCCAGAGCCTAGCAGGTTGAGGCTGCGGTGGCTGAGAGCGTGCCACTGCACTCCAGTCTGGGCAACAGTGAGACCCCAACTCAAAAAAAAAAAAAAAAATAGAAGTTATAGAAATATTACTATATTAATATTAATATTGACAACGGTACTCCATTGAGTTTTTTTATTCTTACCATTCTGTAATGATTTAGTAAACAACAGAGAAGAAAATGCACTAAGATAAGCTAATCAAAGTATTAATAAAATATATGCCTTATACATTTCCAATAATTTTATAATAAAATACTAGTTTTGAGGGATATTATGATATTTTAATGCATTGGCCAAAAGAACAGATTATTGAGTAAATGAAATAGTCAAGTTTTATACTTCTCACATGTGCATTTTACTTTCAGCCCTGTGGTTGGGATAGGATTTTTATCATTGCTTTAATTCATCACATATGTATTATTATAATTTTATAGAACTACTAAATATTCATTTCTTTAATAAAGAGTTTAAAATGATTTTGCTTTTATTTTTTCATTATAATAAAAACTAAACTCATTTTATGTTTATTTTCCCAAAATTTGGTCATTTTTTTCCAGAAGACACTCTCTTCTAAAAGGTTTCTCTCTCCCTCCATGCTTCTTATAAACTCTTATTTCCATATGAGGCTGAGTGTTGTGGCTCATGTAATCAGCACTTTGGGAAGCCAAGGTGAGAGGATTGCTTGATCCCAAGAGTTCAAGATCAGCCTAGGCCACACAGAGAGACCTCATCTCTAAAAATAAATAAATGGTAATAAATAAATAATTAGCCAGGTGGGGTGGCCCACAGCTGTAGTCCCAGCTACTGGGAGGGGTGAGGCAGAAGGATCAGGAGGTCAAGGCTGCAGTGAGCCATTTTTGCACAACTGCACTCCAGCCTGGGTGACAAAGTGCGACCCTAACTCAAAAAATAAAAATAAAAAATTATAATTCTGCCTACTTGCTATATGGTATCAAATATTTCTATGGTCTTTTTATTTATTTTATTGGGGCTGGTGTTATTCAATGATTACATAGACTATTCATAAGCCATTTGTATTTCAGTTTTATAAAATGCATTTATAAAATGGGTTATGTTAGAGAAGAAGAAAATATTACAACGGTATTCTTTTCATACCTACATTTTCCTTAAATACTATTTAATAGTAAAACATGTCAATGTATCTATACTTTCTATAAATCTGTGTTATACCTTAAAGTGTATTGTAAATATTATTGTAATCATTGGAACATTATCTGAATCTTTTTTCCTTATGAAAAGCTATTGATGAAACAAAATATATTATCTCTGAGCCTTGTTTGTTTAAGACAGTTTCATAGTAAAGTCACTATATACATTTAATATTTTGATTATAAAATCTTAATATTTATTTATTTTTTTATTTTATTTTAAAGATGTGAGGTACAATTCAGGTTAGGTATACAAATGTTCATTATGCAGGCACCCTTGTTGATGAATTGTGCCCCTCCCTCCCCTGGCAGTTTCCCTCAACTGCCAAACCCGCCCCCCCTTCCTTAGCAGTTTCCCGCTACTTCCAATCCCTTCTTATAGTATTATGATAATTGTTCAAGGTCCACTTATAAGTGAGAACATATGATACTCTGTTATTTGTTTCTGTGGTAAATCACTGGCTATCATAGACTCAGTTCATCCAGGTTGCTGAGAAGTCCATATGTTTGTCCATCTTTATGGCTGCATATCATTCCATTGTGTATATGTACCACATTTTTTTCATCCTGTCCAGCTTCGATGGGCAGTATGGTTGGTTCCATGTTTTTGCCATTGTAAATAGAGCTGCAGCAAACATGCGTGTGTAGGTATCTTTATGGTAGAATGACTTGAGTTCCTCCGGGTATATTCCCAATAGGGGGATTGCTGGGTCACATGGAAAGTCAATTTCTAATTCTTTCAGAAATTGCCACACTGTCTTCCAAAGAGGTTGCACTAGTTTGCATTCCCACCAGCAGTGTAGAAGCATTCCTTTTTCTCTGCATCATTGCCAGCACCTGTTGTTGTTTGTAAAATCTCATTTTTAAAATAAATTCTCAGTCCATAATTTTGTTCAGAATTTTTTCATTACTAGCACATAGTCAGTGTTCATTCATGGAGCTAAACAATAGGCACTGATGCTTATATACATGTACAAAGATTTTTTTAGAACAGAAAAGGAAGCACGTGAGTATTTTTTCTCCTGACATCAACCAATTCTGACACCAACAGAGTATCTGTCCTACAATTCAATTCAGTGCTGACACTGACTACCCAAAGTTAACTTTCGACCTACCAGGCTTAAGGCTTACTCCCATAAGACTGCTCTCACTTCAGACACTTGTCACAAGTATCAGGTCCCCAAATTACCCACACTTCTATCTGACTTAGTTACAAAGGCTGGGGTTACCACAACCTCCCTCTTGAGGTTTGATAACTTGCAAGAACAACTCACAGGATTTAGTAGAGCACTTTACTGACAACTCAGAAATAGCCAAATGGTAGAGATGTTCAGGGCAAGGTATGGGGAAGGGTCATGGAGCCATCATCCTAACACCACAATATGATCACTAGCCTAGAAACTCATTTAGGGGCTTTTATGCAGATTTCATTACGTAGGCGTGTTTGATAAAATCACTGGCCCCTGGTGATAAACTCAACCTCCAGCCCCTCTCCCCTTCTTGGAGGTTGGGTGGTGAGACTGAAAACTCCAGCCCTCTAATCATGGTCTGTGTGTCAGGAGCCAGAGACAAAGACCAAATACTTTTTATTATTCCAGGAAGCATAAGTAATTTTTGTGTTGAAGTACCAACAGAAATGCATTGTAGTAAAGAAAATTAATACAGTTAATGGAAAAGAATCTTCAAGTCTGGCAACTCTTGTGAGTTTCTAATTAAGAGAGTCCCAATATCATAGAATGTTAGACTTGCGGCACAAATTGACCATCTATGCTACTACTTGCTTTGTGACAATATCATTAGTGTCATAACTTTTTAGAAAAAGTCATCTAGGGAAAGGCAACATTGATTTATTCATCAGTGAATTTAGTCAGGGATCAGTACAGTTTCTCTATGAAGGGCTAGATAGTAAATATTAAGATTTTATAGGCCACGTGGTCTCTTCACAAACTGTACAACTTTGACATTGTAGCATCAAAGCAGTCAGATAACATGCAAATGATTGTGGCTTCATTCCAATAAAACTTGATTTACAAAAACAACTCGTGGGCCCCATTTAGCCCCTAGCATTAATTTGCCAACTCCTGGACTAAATTTACTTAAAAAAGCATTCTCTATAAAGAATAATTATAATGAATAATTGAAAATAAGAATCTGCCTATACTACCTTGGTTTGTTGTCTGTTGCTTGTTTTATGTAACCGTGAAAGCTGAATGTTACGCTCACACAAAATTATCAAATATCATGAGAAGATAATTATTTCTCAAATTTTGTAGAAATCATGAAACATGTTATGATAGTATTTTGAAAACAGAATGTTTTCTTTCCATATATATTTATCCAAATTGTACCTTATAATCCCCATAATCAGCAGTTAAAGTAAAAATAATTAATAGCATCAAAGAGAAGTTGTATTTTTTCTTCTCCCCCCAAAATACCATTTCTGGTTTGATTTATGTTAAGAATTGATGAATGCCTTTACTAAAGTGTACCACTTCTTTTATTACAAAGAATTCGTAAGTGGTAGTTTCATAATAGCTTACTAAATGTGGTTTAAGTAGCTTACTTTGTGTATTTGTTAAAGATTTTTTGAGCACATTCAATGTGCATAGGAAAAGGTTGAATCATAGGATTATGTAGGTAAATGACATATTTTTTTTCCCTAAAGACCTAAACAATATAGTTATGTCTTTAAAGATAGTCATCCCTCATTTTTACTTCTGTAAAAGTGCTTATGTATTACTTGTGCTTTAAAAAAATCACTTTGCAATTTTAAAGAAAACCTCTTATTATAGTATTTTATTTTTCAAAAATACATTACTGGGGTAGATGTACTTTTCCCTATTTCTCCTAAGAACAACTTAAAACTCCTAGATGTTATATATATATATATAACATATATATATATTTTTAAAATAAGATTCTGAACAGTGAAGAGAAAAAGGCAGAACGGCTAGGAACCTCATGGTGAAGAACAATGTAATCATCAGTTTTCTGGGTTTTCATTTTAACTCAATCATCCCAGACTTGGAGATGAAACCATCAACCTGGAAACACCAAAGGGCTCAGACAATAAAGGCCTCAACAAAAGCCTGCTCTCTGTAGCCAAAGGAATCAGAAAAAGGTAGCCCTGCAAGATAGAAGACTTTTAGACAATAATCATTTGACTACAAATACCACAAGGAAAAAAAATAAAAAGGCAGACCTCAAGGCCCAGCAGAAAGGGTCAACAAAAGAGGTGCAAATTATGTGAAGTAAAAACTGATAGAACTGAAAGGACAGATAGACAAATCCTCAATTATAGTTGGAGACATCAAATGCCTCCCCCTCTCTCAACAATTGATACAACTAGAAAAAGAATTGGCAAGGATATAGAAGGACAAATCAGCTTTACCAACAAGCAGAATCTAATCAACATTTATAAAACACCTCATGCAAACAACAGCAAAACACACAGAACCTGGAAATAGTATCACAAAAGTGTAGCAGCCTGATTTTTGACAAAAGTACAAAAGTAACACAATGGAGGAAGGATAGTACTTTTAATAAACAGTACTAGAATATTTGGCTACACATGGGCAAAAAAAAAAAATTCAACCTAAAATTGACACCTTCTTCAGGATGAAAAAAATGATAAATTGGACTTCATTAAAAATTTTGCTCTGTGAAAGACCCTGTTAAAAGGATGAAAAGATGAGCTACAGACTGGGGAAAATATTTGCAAGCTACATATTTGATAAAGGACTCAGCTAGAAGTTATTAAAAATTCTCAAAAATTCAACAGAAAAAACCCCACAAGTAATCCAATTAGAACATGGGCAAAAGACTTGGAGAGACATTTCACTGAAGAAAAAAGATTAATGGCAAGTAAGCTCATGAAAAGATGTTCAATCTCACTAGCCATTAAGGGAATGCAAATTAAGACCATGATGAAGTATCTCTACACATAATGTTTTATCTATTAAAACAGCTTTTTTTAAAAAATGGTAATACTGGTACTGGTAAGGTTGCAAAGAAACTGTATCTCTCATTCATTGCAGGTGAAGTTGGAAAGTGGTACGACGACTCTGGAAAATACTTTGGCAGTTTCTTTAAAAATCAAGCATACACTTATGGCCTGTGGGTTTCGAGTTTTGTTCAGGAAATGGATGAAAGGCATTATTTCACTGAACAAGAAGTCTAAGGTAAGGTGGATTCCAAGCCTGGTTGATCCAGCAACACTGTGGTGTCATCAAGGACTCAGGTTCTTTCCATCTCTTTGCTTTGCCATCCTTGACATGCAGACCTCGCCTGCAACTAGGTCTCCTGTGTCCCAACTTGGTTGCATCTAGACCTGACATAGACAGAGGAAAGGAGTGGCGATCTTTCTCTGTATCTTAGAAATAAAGAAACTTTTACCAGAAGTTTCTCTTCTATGAGTCTTTGGGCTCACTGAGTTCAGCTGAGCTGCTCTCATTTGGGATCTCTCATGAGACTGCAGTCAGATGACACCTGGGACTACAGTTATTTGAATGTTGGCTGAACTCAGTGTACAAAATGGCTTCTTGTCGGCCTCAACTGGGATGTCAGGAACAGCTGAGGAAAGGCCAGGCATCTCTCTCTGCCCATGCAATTTCTCCATATGACTAACATGGGCTTCCTTACAACATGGCAGCCTGTGGACAGTCAGACGTCTCACATGGCAGCTAGCTTCCCCTACAGCAAGAGAGCAGGTTGGGACCTGCAAACCTCCTTTTAACCTAACCTTGAGAGTCATACAGCTTCATCATTATCATATTTTGTGAGTCAAAATAAGTACAAGGCCAGCCCACATTCAAGAACAGGAGACAACACAAAGTTATGAATACAGAGAAGCCTGGTTCATTGGTGAAGGGAACATCTTTGGAATTAGTTATCATGCCCCTTTCCTCCTAGAAAATTCCTCCTCATATGCCATTGACCAGAATTGAATGATAGGTGCTTTCCTAAACCAATGACTGTCAAGGGAAATGGAGTTAACATGACTGGCCATCACATTGAGAAATTATTCAACAGCATAATATTGAGAGACATCATTTAAAGAAGATTGACCTTTGCTTCCCCAACACTGCTGTGAATTCATCATGGTTGGTTCTTATAATGATCTTTTCCCCTAAGGTCTAAAGGTCCTCTTATCTCCCCAAGACATACCAGAGAATAAAGAGCTAAGGCCATATCCCAGTTCTGAACAGCTTCTAATCCTTTGCCATAAAATGTACCAAGGCTAGAGCAAGGTTCTCTTAGACATATATATTTTTAAGTTCAAGTTGCCCTCTAAGCATGGGCCAGGTAAATGTCAGGGATTATCCCAATGCTTTGTGTAGGAAGTACTCCTGTGTTCACAGGTGCATGACCTATAAGATAGGCAAGTGAGTGGAAGAGAGAGGTAGCCTGGTGTCACAGAGTAAGAGTTGGACCAGAAGTCAAAAGATTTCTTGCCTGGGTGACCTTAAACAAATGTTTTCACCTCTATGAGTCTTGGATCACTTACCAGCAGATGATGATGATGATGATATTCTCCCAGAGTTCTTGTGAAGTTTTCTTGAGTTATTATCTAGAAAATGTACAAAGTGATATACGAGGTACAAAAATTAGGTTCATTAATCATTTAGAAAAAGTACTACACACCTCATTGCTGAATATCACTATGGTCACCTTCAAACTACTCTGGAAAGCTATTCGCTGATGCCAGCACCTAGTCCACCCATCAAAGCAATTAAGAAACTCCTTTTTTGGAATGGCTATCAGAGCTGTCATTGTTTTGTCGAGATCTGGCCATTAAGTTTGTGACTTGCCACGTGTGTTTATGTTGGCAGCACTGTGCAAAAAACTGTATTGGAACACCCTCCCACTCCCCTTATCTGGCCCCCAATGACTTTTTTCTTTACCCAAAGATAAAGAAAACATTGAAAGGAAGACATTTGATAACATTCAGGGCATCAAGGCTAATATGATAACGGCTCTGATGGCCATTCCAGAACAAGAGTGCCAAAATTGCTTTGGCATGTGGATTATTCACTGCATTGGTGTATAGTTTCCCAAGGGGAGTATTGAAGGTGACCATAGTGATATTCAGCAATGAAGTATGTAACACTTATTCCAGGATAAATTCGTGAACCTAATTGTTGAACCTTGTGTATCACTTATGTTCTCTGGATAATACCATATGCAAACTTCACAACAATTCTGGGAGATCATCATCATCATAATCATCTGCTGGTGATTATTACTGACAAAACAGTATAGAGAGTGTAGCTATGATCAGTCACAAGGATTGTCCATTGCTCAAAGGACTTTCTACTGTTTAATCCACACAATAATCTATGATGCTACACGAGATGTTATGCTCAGTCTCTGGCAGGGATTAAGCACTTGGTCGCAATGAGATATTCTTCTTGTCACTATTGCTACAAAGGAAGGGTACTCTCTAAGAAGCGGGACTCAGGATCTCCTTTCCCTTGTCCTCGGTGACATTGCCTGGGCCTCATTCAATGTCTGAGTTTGTTCATTCTAGGAAGGGGAGCCTGATCACTTATCACCTCTCCATTTTCCCACTTGGAGGTCTCCTTGACTTGTGTGCGTCTAGACGTTCTTCTTGTCTCACCCAAATGCTGATAAAGTTCTCTTTTATTAATCTTTTCCTGACCTCCCACCATCCCCAGTCATTTTACACTGGCTTCTTCAGAGATATTTAGCACAGATATAAAGGAATCTATACCATTGAGGGTGAAGAAGGGAAAGTCATCTTCTCTCTTCCTTAAAAAAAACTACAGGAGAACTCTATGTCCATTTCAGAAATAGCAGAAAATGTGGACAAGCAAAAGAAGAACCAAAAAAAAAAATCCACAGCCCAAGACACCAGCTCTATGTATGCCTTTTTAAAGAAGATTTTCTATGCATACACATCATATCTTGTGACTATTTATGAAACCACTATTTTTAATAGAAAGCATTCATGTAGTTTACATTTTAAAAGTTACAAAAGCATGAAGAGTGAAAAATTTTCCTTCCTCCCCTGTCCCCAACAGTTCAGCTCCCCAGCCCAGAGCCACCGTGTCCTCATTTCCTTGGGAATCTGTCTCCTTTTATACACAACCTGGCTCACATGAGACCCACTGCTATGGATCTACACCTGTTTCTTAGCAATATATCTTCAAGATGGTTCCTCTCTTCCTCCTTTTAATGGTTGTATAGTACTCCACTGTAGAGATAAAAACCATGATTTCTTTAACCAGGCTTCTACTAAGGACATTATATTATTTCAAATGATTCTGCCATGACTACTCCTGGTAGATACATCATTGTACAAATTTCCAAGTATAGCTGGAAATGGAATTGCTGAATCAAAAGGCATTACCCTTGTTATTTTGGAAAAAAAATCCAAATATTTTGAAGAAAACGCTATCAAACTAGTTTTAACCTATTTTTTTTGTTTGTTTGTTTGCTTATACTTAAAGGGGACCACTCAGCAACAGTAGGAGTTTGTTCCTTGTGTGCTTATGGACTGTTGACCTGGTGGCTAAGCCAACAGGCTCTGCTTCTGGGTATGACAAATTTCCACCTCGTCTCCCTTCTCTACAGTAGGCAGGTTTTCTGCAGGTTAGTGTGCAAGAACATCTGCTGTGATAATAGGTGCGTGTGTGTGGATGTGTGTGTGTATGTGTGTGTGTGTGAGAGAGAGAGGGACAGAGAGAGAGAGAGAGAGAAATCAAGGATGTCAGGACATATTTCATCTTGCAGATATATAATTTTTTTATTTGACCCATCCTAAATTTGAAAATGACTAGACTCTTTCCACCTTAGCAGAATTATCAGTCATTGCAAAATTACAACTGCTCTGTGGCAAAAGATAAAAGTTTTTTTTTTTTTACTTTTTTATTTTTACTTTTTAGAGACAGGGACCTCACTATGTTTCTCAGGTTGGTCTCAAACCCTAGCTTCAAACAATGCTCCCACCTCAGCCTCCCAAAATGCTGGGATTACAGGCATGGGCCACCATGCTGGGCCTCCCAAAAAAGGCATTTTAAAATGTGAGATTGAATGTGAGATATTAGACATGCCACTAGTCACCAAAGAGCCTGAAAACAAATTTAAAAGAGTCTGTAATACTCAGTGATCTATCACAAAAACAAAGAACTGAGTATTCCATGTTCTCACTCATAAGTGGATCACGAACAATTATAATACTACAAAAAAGGGATTGGCAGTAGTGAGAAACTGCCAGGGGAGGGAGGAGGAGCATACTTCATCAATAAAGGTATCTGATCTCAAACCAGGTAAAGTGGGACCAAAGTGAGGCCCAAACTTTACCTGTACAATGACCATTTGTACACCCAACCCTGAATTGTACTCTACATCTTTAAAATATATTTTTTTTAATCCAGGTATAGAAAGTCAGAATTTTTTAACCAATAAAGCATAAGAAACCTTTTTTAGTTACTTTTTCCCCAAATAAGGATTCATTGTTTCAACTCATCTGCTCAAATAAATTATTTATAAATTATAAATAATAATTTAAAATTAAATTATTTTAAAATAAACATCACTTCTCCAGAAATTTAGATAAATAAAATGTCATCTATTTATCAAATTGTCTCATCATGCTTAATAACCTACAGCCTAGCTAAAGGAATTGTAATCTAACAGTTACATCAAAAGTGCAAGAATCCAGACTTATTAATGCTAAGCCTAGTCAGACCATTGATTAGCTTTGTTGAGGAGGGACTGAGAGGAGGGAATGTGGACATTTCAATTCCCTAGGTCTTCTCCCTTCTGCTTGATACAATTTTCCCTGACCCCACCTTGTGTGTTTATCAATGTTTGTGTACCACTCAGATAAAACACATAGGTTGCGATCTAAGTGGTTGTTAAAATTGCCAGGCCCAAAGTCGTCAGAATTCTGATTGATAACCCACCTTTACAGCAAGAGGAGAATTTATTTTCTTAGGAGGCTGGTTTTCCCCTTTTAATGACCTGGGAAAACTCTCCGAGTCCAATTGCAATTTGGAGGATTTTTTCCAAAAGCTTGTTTTCCCTTCCCCCATAATAACTGGTCTTCAGAGCTATAATAATTACAGTGGCTTGAATTGACTGCCTAGTTACAGGTTCCCCCATTATAGGTCCCTTGAATTACCCAGGTGAAATCGCCAATTATCCAGATATTATGCTGAAATATCCAGAGTTTTCTGGAGTTGCCAAACAGTCAAAATCTGCCCTTGTAGGGACAGTTGTCTAAATTGTACTAGCAAAAGTGGAATATTCTGCTCTCCTGTGGTGGTTTGGAAGGATCCTCTTCTGAATGTTTTAGATACAACACTTCTGGATTTGCTTTTTCCTGCCAAATTCCCTGATGTCCCAGAGGCTGAGACAGAGAGAGCAGGTGTAGATGTGGTGATGAAGTGGTGATGAGAGTGGTGGTTACCTTAGCCTCTTCTCAAAACTCCTTGGGCTTCAAGGAATGTTCATAGCTGGAGCAATCTTTGGGAGGCTGAGGAGGGAGGATCATTTGAGCCCAGGAGATCAAGACAAATCTGGGCAACATTGCAAAACCTCAACAACAACAACAAAGCTGGAGGAAGAGCTTCTGAGGCTGCCCACCAGGTTTCCCAAGTGGAGGTGATCACTTCACACACAACCCCCCAATACTCAGAAGTAGAGGATTCACACAATCCCTCTGGTTATCCAGACATTAGATCTTAAAACTTTTCTCAAATATCCAGATAACTCTGTGTAGATGGGAATGGGGGAGTTAGGCCAAAATTTCCAGATAATTTTCTAATATTTTATCACCTCCATTTTCTCATGACATGTGTAAATATAGTCCTTTTAAGTAGAAAGAGAGCGGGGGAAAACAGCAACGCATACAAGTAAGTCTTCTGTATTTGTTTGTTTTAAACTGTTTTCTTGCATTTAGCAGCTGGGTTACTAAAACCAACCGAGCTGCAGTCACTGGACAATGGCAAAATGGAGCTGGGATTTGGGGCAATTTCCTCTACTTTTTCAGCTTAAGAAATGTCTGTTGGATCTCACCCCCAGTGAATCCCATTTTTCCCAAAAAGCAACAATTTCTGACCCTTTTGTTACTTCAGGCTTCCCACAGAGGATGAATTTCTCCCCATCTTGTAAACTGTGGCACAGCTCAAAGACAGGGGCTGGTTCTGTGCTGGCAAAAGCCAGTGAATTTGCCCATAAAGTTTCCCCAACAAACTTCGGTATTTGGAAAGAAAAACACATGACCACCTGGGGCAGGAATCTGAGTAAGCCAGCAGAGTTGGACCTTGATTCCTTTCCCCTTCCCTTAATTTCACCAGTGTAGATCTCTGGACTGGGGCATGAACAGCTAGAGAAAGATCCAGAAGCCCCAACTCCAGAGCTCCGTGAAGCCTGTGGTGGGTGACCATCCTCCAGTTGCTGGGACTGTCTTTGAGGGCACAGTGACGCCTGACTGTTGCAGTTGGAGAGGCAACTAAACAGGCCCTCGAGTGCACACACCAGTCCCCGCTCCAGCAGCACACAAAAAGGAGGGAAATGTAAGATGTGTGAAGGGTTCACCTTTGTCTTGGCATCACAGAGAAAGTCTGTCTTCTCTAGCCAACTCACAGGTGAGGTCCTGGACTGTGATTCTGGTTCTCAAGGCCTGATCTGGGGATCATGAACTGCTTCCCCTTAGAAAGACAATCCAGAGCTTTTATTGCATCACAAGGATGTCCCCAACTCCCAGACATTAAGAACATTCTCATAAGAACCTGTTCCCCACCAACTTTTCTGACTCCAGTAAAACAGAGGACACCTCAGAGTGAGGTTGGAACTGTAATGTTCAAAATTAAAGACTCTGGAGTCTGAATGCCTGAGCTGAATCTCTTTCCTCACTTGCTGAGTGATGTTTGGCAAGCAATTTAACCTCTCTGAACTTGATTCTCATCTGTGAATGGTAATGATAATGGTATTTTCCTCCTAGGGTCATTAGGAGAAGGGAGTGAGATCAGGGAATGGCCAGTGCAAGACAAGTCTGGTCTCCTCCAGCAAAACCAAAGGCCTGTCCACACTGTGTTCTCAGTCAGCGGGCTGCAGATTGCAGACTGGCAGTGGCTGCTCTCAGCCAGATGGTAAGAGTGTCATAAAATAAGTATATTGCTGGGCTAGTCTAGAACCAGCAGTGTGTGGTTGGTGTAAGGTAACTTTCTACTCAGGCTGTATGGATGGATATCTGTTTTTCACTTTTAGGTCAAATTCTCAGACCGTGGGTCCCAACCCAAGCCCTGCCCCTTTCTAGCTGAGTGACTTTGGGCAAGTGCCTCCCCCTCTCTGTGCCTTCAGTGCCAAACATGACTCCTGCCTTGCAGGGCCCTCAAGAGAATCAAATAAGCAAGTAGGTGGTGGGTTGTGGTGTTGGGATTGAGAGATACAGTATCACAGTACGTCCTAACACGTAAGCACGACCCAACAATATATACACATCCTAATGGAAGGTAAACGTAGTATACTATGCAATATTACCATGTGTTATATTCTATTATAATTCTGGGCGCACGTGAGTGTGCTGAGAGAGATCTGCTGGCTGCCTTAGTTGCAATATGCTTGGCTATTTTAATGGTCATTGGGGACACATGGCCTTGCTGTTCCTCCTTTTCCCCAACTTTTGCTGATTGGGGTTTCAAAGAGCGAGCAAAGCTCTTGACTTACTAGGCGCTGCTCAGGACCCATGGCACCTGGCCAGGCGAGGTTCTTAGAAGCACCAGGAGACACTAGCAAGGTCCAGCAGCTCTGTGAATGCAGGCGGAATCCTACAGGGCATTGAGAAAATCGTGCATCTGGAGGAATTCCTGACTGACCGTGCACAGTGCACCGTGTGGTACAAAAGGAGCCAGCAGCTGGACCTCACTGAACCTGAAACTTGCCAGAGGCAAAAGGGAGCATCAACACCTACTTCTTCTGATCTCTGCTTTCCCTGCAGCGCAGTTTCTGCTGGGAAACTGCAGGGTAGGAAGCAGACAGAATCATCTTGAGCAGGCACGCTGTCTGCCGGCCACAATCATGTATACCCTTCATTGTAAACACGCAAATTAAGGGCACATCCCAGGACTATGCATTCCCTCATGGCCCTTGGCACACATTCACATGCATAGACCTAAGGGTGCAAAGAAAGAGGAACACTATATTCTCAGGAAAGTTCCTGATCTCAAACAGGAAAAGTTTCCTGAGTCTGCTTCTGTTTTTTTGTTGTGATTGGGGTTTGCAAGTTACTTTGTATTTGCTTTTTTACAGTGGTCAGATGCCTGGCAATTGTCCTGCTAGAGAAGGGGGGCGGGGTTCTGTTGTTTTAAATGAAGGTCCAGGAGCAGCTCCTCTGGGGCTCGGGGCAGCGCTACTGAACTCTAAGTGCAGAACTCAGAGCTGTGGCATGGCCTCCCTGCCTTCCCCCATCCCAATCAACCCAAAGAGCCATGTGGGACCTGGAGGATCCCACGACCTAAGCTCAGAGGACTAGGGAGCTGTATTTATTTCCTAGTTATTTTTGGCCACCGTCCACGTGATTATTTGTACCAGCATAGGGAACTTCAGGGAGACTGGGGCTTTAGCGGGTGGGGTGGGATGTCCCTCGTGCCAGACACCGTGATATTTATGGCATTGGAGGGGAAGGGCAAATTACAGGCGGAATCTAAATGTTTAAACTCCAATATACATAATTTAATGTGTAAATTATAAGTTTGTGTCATAAAGAAGCCTAAGCCTGACCATTCAAGAAAGGAGGCTTATGGGTTTTCAAGGGCACCCTGGGCATTTGTGGCTCTTTCCCCAAGCTCAGGCAGCTAAGCACAGGGTGCTGCTGGAAATAAGGGCCGAGACCTCAGGGATGTTGTGCCATAAAAACAATGTTTTAAATCCGGTAAGCATAAAAATAAAAAATAAAATTCCCTTGAATACATTTGAGGCAATGCTGTGTGTTAGGTTCCTACCATGAGAGATTTTACAGAGCACCTATCTGCACTACACCAAGGCTGCTTCTGTTGTTAGTGGCAGCACTGAGGAGAAATTAAAATTGCAAGTGCTTCCTTCCAGATGTTGCTACTGGCTAGGGGTGCTCTTTTAACTGGGACATCAGACTTTCTTGGAATAGACAAGAATTCTAGAAACATGACATTGTGCCTGATTCATCGGCTAAACTTGCCACTGACTCTCTCCTTGATAGATTCTTCAACAGTAACTTCAATTACATAATTTGCTTTTTTCCCTTGATTTAGTTTCTTTCTACAATTCTTTTTTATCATGTCAGTGATTGTACCATCTAACCTCTGAGATGTGTGTAAAATATTCTGGACTCTAGAAATTGGATTGTTTTTTCATATATCTTAAGGTATACATAACCCCCCAGGCTTGTGTTCTTGACATACATCAGCAGAAAGAATGCCTTTCTCTTTGCTAGTGTTTCTCTCAGCTTATCTCTGCTTATCTTATTTAATGGTCTCAACCACTCTGCAAAATAGATATAATCCTGTTTTTAAAAATGCAGGAACAGAGGTTCTGAGAGTAGACTGTAATATGCCCAAGGTCATGTAGTAAACTGCAAAAATTTTCCTAAATCTTCATCCTTCCTTGTACCTATGCCATGTGACATTCATCTGTGATATCCTTCTCCTACTCTGGGCTCAGCAATGAAACTTGCTCTGAAAAATGAGATGACAAGCATGTAAGCAAAAACTTGAGAAATCTTTGTGCAATTGATCGTGTCTGTCTTCTCTCTTGTACTACAGCAATTGCTATGAGAACATGCCTAGGCAGCCCAACGGAGGATGAGAGACATGTGGGGAAGAGCTGAGTCACCCCATTTGTCCCAGCTGAGACTAGCCCAATCAGTGGCTGCCAACCAAGCCCTATGCATGTTAGTGAGCCCAACCACAATCAGTAGAACCACCTAGCCAGCCATCCAAGATCAGTGAGCAATAAATGCTTAGCACTGTGTCTGCCACTGAGGTTGTGTGGCTATTTGTGTCCTGGCATTATTGTAGCAATATGCAACTGATGCCATCAGCAGACAAGAAAGAGCAGATCTTTGAAGCAGGCAGCACTAGGTTTAAATCCTAACCCTGCTATTTGGAGTATGTTTCTTTCTGAGACTTAATTTCCTTACCTTCAAAATGAGGTTGTAATACTTCCCTCATGTTATTGCTGGGAAGATAAAATAAGGTGTAATAAAGCCCCTGGGACATGCCCCCCAAAATGGTGGCATCTCACAGCAATGCTCCAAAACAAACAACTAGGGGATGTGGGGCTGCTTTAGGAAAATCTCCCAAGCAGTGTTTTCCCTATACTCTCACAACACCACCACAGCAGTCTTCAACACAGAAGATTTATATGATCAAACGTTTGTCCCCCATACATCAAGCAGGGGACATCAGCTGGACGTCCTCCACTTCAATTCCAACACTATCTACCCAGAAACAGTGTCCAATATTGCAGGTTGAAAGCTCAGTCCCCAAGAATGCCAAGGGACAAGTCACAAGTCACCAGACACAAGACTGGGCCTCTGGAACTTTTGGCCCACAGGCTTCAAGTTTGGAATCCTGTGACTCCCTCTTTGGGTTTGATTAATTTGCTGGAGAGGCTCACAGAACTCAGGAAAACACATTGACTTGTATATTATACAGAAAACAGGTGAAGAGATATGTAGGGTGAGATATGGAGGAAGGGGTGTGGGACTTCCATCCCCTCTTGGGTACAGTAGCACCAAGGAAAGCTTACTTAAGAGGTTTTCATACTAACCCAACCCTCTTGGGCTTTTATGGAAGTTTCCTGAAGCCAGCGTTCCATTCTCAAGGCACAGGAGGAGACCCTCTTTGGGAACTCCCAGTTAGAAAGGCAGGGAAAGGTTAGAGTCCCGCATTAGGGTAGGTGAAAGCAGGGCTGGAGAAGGTCAGGCTGATTGAATTTCCTGCCCCTGAGGCCCAACACACCTGACTTTGCAACAAAAGACTGTAACCAGGGTTAGGCCCCAGGAATCAAGAATGAAATCCTATATAGATCATGATACCATGGGGGCCCAGACTGAGGACCAGTCAAAGGGTAAAGCCAATATCTTTCCACATCAACTCAAAATTAAGAATTAAGTCCAGAATGGCTTGATCTAGTGTTACAATGAAATGCGGCTTCCATTGCAGTATTAGAGTATATACATTGTAGTATGAGGACGGGCCCTTGAAAAATTATTGCTGAAATTTAGGGGACTGAAAAAAAAGCCAAGCTTGAGATTTTCCTTTGGGCCTGTGGTTTAGCCACATAGATGGAAGTGAACTGGGGAAGGAACAGTGCTTTTGCCTGGGCTTTGAATTTGTTTCAGGTCTAGATACTCCAAGCACTGTTGGGGCAATAACTGGCCTGGCTGCATTTGCTCTGACACTCTATTGGCTGCCCTCTTCTTAGTGCATGCATTTCTTATGGTGATCATTCCAGAAATGTAAACAGTTCCCTGGGATGCTCTGCTTTTGTCACCTGACCTTCTTTCTGGGGCTTCCCGCAGGGTTGCCCTTTCACTTCCTTTGAAGCCATTGTCTTCTTTTTTTTTTTTTTGAGCTGGAGTCTCACTCTGTCACCCAGACTGGAGTGGAGTGCAGTGGCCGCTCCTGGCCACCGCAGCCTTGACCTGCTGGGCTCCGGTGATCCTTCTGCCTCAACCTTCCAGGTAGCTGGAACTACAGGCACACGCTACCATGCTTGGCTAATTTTTTGATTTATTGTAGAGATGAGGTCTCACCAAGTTGCCCAGGTGGGTCTCGAACCCGTGGGCTCAGGCAATCTACTCACCTCAGCCTCCCAAGGTGTGGGATTACAGGCTGAGCCACCAAGCCGGCTGCCATTGTCTTCAAAACATACTCAGATAATCTCCTAGCTATTTATCTCAAGGGGAAAGAAAAACTAAACCCTACTTAAGGCTGAAACACAGGACAATTAGTTAACTCTATAGACTTGAAGTTATAAGACACTCTTTGAAAATTTTTTAAAATTATATTTAATAGCTTTTTTCCTAAACGGAATTAACTTGGGATGTTTCCTACAAAATTCAGCTCTCTTCCCCCTCCCCCTCCACTCCCACCCATGATAGCTAGCTTCTCTTTATCTTCTCTGATGTGATGATGGGGTGTCAACTATGATATGGATGCTGCCTCAAACTCACTGCATGACCTTGAATAAGTCACATGGGATTTCTGACCTTCCGCTTCTTACCAGTACAATGGCATTTCTATTACTTTTCTTTACAATATTTTTTGTACTGTAAAGGAATAATTTATTATTATCTCTTACAGTTCCATGAATTGACTGGGCTCAGTTGGAGGTTCTTTCTTGGTGTTTCTTATGTGGTTGTATGAGACAATAACTCGGCTGAATGCCCAAGATGGCCTACTTTGGCAGTTGACGCTGTCAACTTGGAACTCAGCTGGGACTGCCAATTGGAGCCCCTGGATGTCTCCTCTATGTGGATTAGGCTTCTCGCAGTATGGCTTCTGGCTTCTGAGAGGGAGCATCCCAAGAGACCCAGGTAAAAGGTACAAGGCATCTGATGACTTTGACTTCGGGGTATAGAGGCACCACTTTTGCTACATTATGAGGTATCTTTTGATGCTAATATTTTGTGATTTCTTAACATGGCTCCTCTGTCACCAAATTAGATACAAATTTATGAAGTTGAACAGGGAGTCAGCTGGGTCTCAGCAAAGAGGAGGCTGTGTCTCATGTTAAAGGCATGAATTTATGATGGATGGATACCATCTTTTTTTTTCAGAGAGGGTATTACTCTCTCTCCCAGGCTGGAATACAGTGATATAATCATGGTACAGGGAAATGTAGGCAGGGCCTAGTGTGATGCAAGTCCTGGGAGGATAGATAACAATATTCTCATTTTCCTGAACCAGTGCACAGAAGCTCAGGAAGATAGAGACTTGGCTAATATCATATAGCTAGTGAGTGGCCAGTCTGGACTTGACTCCTCAATCCCATCCCTTTTCTGCCATAATCAGTCATCATTTAGCTGCAGTTGCTGCCACTGGGTTTTCCACCTCCCTCTCCTGTTTCTCTGAGGCTCCTGACAGACTGAGGCTGTTGCTTTTCTGCACTATTTATTGTAATGACTTCAATTAAATCATCTCGTGCTGGATCAGTGGGCAGCTCCAGGGGATCTATGAGTGGGACTGGCTACCAGAGAAGTGGAGTCTTCTCCCTTTGACCCCACCAATCCTAAGTCTGGGTTCTTTTACTCATGTCTTAGGAGAACTCAGACAGGAAGTGGGCTCCAGGAGGCAGATAACAATTTATAAAAAGACAAGGAAGCAAGTGTCTGCTCTCTTCCAGATGTTAAGGAGGCATGACCAACCCTTGGACAGCCATCTCCCTGCCCTGCCTGCTGCTGCCCTTGCTTAGCTGCCTTCCTCTGGTTAAATGGAATCGGCAGCTGCAGCTCCAGGATGAGGCACCATCTCAACCCGCTGCCTTCAGTGCAGGCCTAGCATGCAAAGAACCCTGGCACACAGTAAAAGGGGCTAATGGCCTTTGGCAGGTTGCTTCCACTCTCTAAGGCTTCTTCTGGGGAAAACCACAGGGTGGAAACTGAGGCATATTAAGCTTCTCTTCATTTGTCCTCTCTAACTTAGGGTCTCCCTATCTTTGACCTGCTCTGTGCCTCTGAAGGCTGATTCCCATTGAATGAACCAAGGTGCTTCCTTGGCAGTTGGCTCCAGTTTGGTTTAGCCAGTGGGAGACACTGACAGGAGGCTGGAAGGTGAGAGGAGAGAGAGTGGAGTATTTCTTCCCCGCTACCTTTCTGCTTTGACACAGGGTGGGCAGTGCCCCGTCTTTGACCACAATTCCTGCCAAGCTCCCCTTCTCACTGCCCCATCCCTTATTGGGTTCCAGTAACACTCCTTTAGGCCTAGAGAGGCTTCTAGCAGTTTGCAATGTCTGGATTCCTTAGCATCCTTCTTGGTTTCTTTAATCTAGTTCTCTGTAAGTAGTCCCTCCTCATTAAAGTCTCTTCTGGTGAACTATTTGAGCAGAGTTATATTTCCTGCTGGGACATTGGCATATTCTTTGAAGACCCCTTCCAATTCTGGAATGTTACACATTTGTGAGGAGGCAGATGCAAGGACCTGGCTCTCAGGGTCCCATAGCCCAGGTTGTCCCATGACAGAGCATACCTAAGCTGAGGAATTCCAACTCCTCAGTGACTTTTTTCCCCTTACTATGCTTCTCAACTTCCAGTCTTACATTAGATTCCTATCACTTGTTTTTTGTTTTAATCCAACTTTATTGAGGTATATCCAATGTCCAGCAAAGTGCATCCACAGAAAGTATACAGTTAGATGAGTACCCATCAAACTCATGGTTTGAATGTTTATTTCCCTCCAAAGTTCATGTTGAAACTTAATACTGTTTGTGGTGGTATTAAGAGGTAGGACCTTTTGGAAAATGATTAAGTTATGAGAACTGTGCCTCCATAAATAGAATTTATGCCCTTATAAGAAAAGAGGTTTCAGGGAGAGCTTCCTGACCCTTCTGTCATTTCTACCATGTGAGGACACAGCATGTGTCCTCTTCAGAGGATGCAGCAATGAGGCACCTTCTTGGAAGCAGAGAGCAGCCTTCACTAGACACTGAATCTATCTGTGTTTTGGTCTTGAACTTCTCAGCCTCCAGAACTTTGAGAAAGAAATTTCTGTTATTTATGAATTACCTAGTCTGAAGTGTTTTGTTATAGCAGCAGGAACAGACTAAGGTATCCTCTCTACCTAGGACTATTCTAACAACTTACTAACTGGTTTCCAGCCTTCATTCTCTTCCCTGAAATTTCAGTCCACAAATATGCTGATGTCACTCTCCTGCTCATGAACATTTTCTGGTGCTCCTTTGCCTAGATGTCAATGCCCAGGTTGCCCACCATGGATGCTCCAGCTGTCATGAACTAACATGAGTAACACCCTCTCAAATCTCTCTGCCTCTGCATAAGCTGTTCCCAGACATAAAGTGCTCACAACATCTCATCATTGACCCTCAGCATCCCTGTGTGTCTCGCAAATTACTCTGTAGCCTTGACCATCACTAGCTGTTCCTCTGTGCTTCCACAGCACATTGTGGACATTTCTATCATTGCACTTCTCCTGAATCAAATGCTGCCCATGTCTCTTACTGGAATGTGGGCAGCTGGAGGTTGGAATCTGTGTTTCATCTCTGTACCCTTAGCTACTAACACTGTATTTGGTGTATCATTCATTTTTTTCATTCATTCAGCAAATATTTATAATGTCTATTACATGCCATGTCTAGCACTCTCCCAGCATGGGGCAGAGAGAGTCTACAAGACACATACAATAGTTATTAATCTGTTTTCTCTCTGTTCCCTTTTATCTACCTCTTTATGCTTTTTTTGTGATGCTAGGGCTGGGATGTCCTTTGTCATGGGGCTTCAAGTTTCCACCAGATGTGACACTAGAGGTACACCAGGAGGCAGGTAGAGCAATAAGGACCTGCTTTTCTTCCTTACTTGCTGGGCCTTGTCAGGTTTGCCCAGTCAGTAGTTGCCCTTCTTCCTGCTGGCAGAAGTTGGCTCTATTTTCTAGCTCCTTTCAGTGCTCCCAGAACCAGCCTCTTGGTCCTACCTCAGAGATGAGTGGCTGTGGGTGATGCCCTTGGAAGACTGGTTCCCAGTGCTGTGGGCTCCTCCTCTGAGCACCGAGATTCTGACAATCCCCTGCTACCTGCGGTTATCACTTCTGTCTTACTTCAGTGTTTCCGTTTGGAGTCTTCTTTTCCTTCTGATATGTTTATTACATTATCACTGCTTAAATTCCCAGAACAGGTCCTATTCTCCTGACTGACCCTAACTGAGGTATTGGGGAAGGCCCTGGGCTTGTGACCTCAACCAAATTCAAGGTGAGGAAGACATAAAACAAGCCAATAAAAAAGAAAGTAGTAAACAGTGTTACCGGAAAAAAATTAGATGGGGTCTGGATGGAGCCTGGGTTACTTTACACTAAGAAGTTGGAAGTGTTCTGTCCAAGAAGGTGATATTTAAGCCAAAAAATAAGTTTCCACCCATGTGAAGAGCTGGGGAAGAACATTCCAGGGAGAGAGACTGGTCAATTCCAAGGCTTAATGGAGGGAGTGCTCAAGGATCAGAAGGGGTGCCGGGTTAAGTAGCTTGGAGAGTGGGGGGATAGCAGAGGTTGACACTGAGGGTAAGACAGGGGTAGCTCACGTGGGCCTTCATAGCCAAGGGTTAAATTCTGAAAGTGTTGTAAAGGCTTTAGAAGGTTTGAAACCATGGTAAGTGACAAGATCTGACTTACATTGAAGAATGATCTCTCTGGCTACTGAAGAGGAGCATTCTGCAGGGAGCACAAGCAGCAGCTCTGTCCCTTTCAGGGATCAGGAATCTGAGGACCAGAGAGCTAGCAAGCCCTCCCCTATGTCATTCGGGTTTGTACATTTGGCTCCCAGGTCAGTGTTCCTTTGTGACTGCCCATCCTCTAAGCAAGGCTCAATTAACTGAGTTCCATTCTTGGCCTGGTATGCAAAAAGATGAAGCTTCTTGGGCAGCAAACACATGCCCTTGATGACGTTCCTGCTTCATGAAGTCCTGTCATGCCGAACTTGTGGCTTATCCAGCTTGCACCCTCCTGGTCAGTAGCAACAAGAACTGGAGGCGGGAAGAGGAGCCAGAAGGAACACAAGGCTCCCTTGTGATATCCACAGTGTTGGTGTGAGTGACTAAGTCCCAAAGTTTGCATGATGCTCCTTTGCTCTTCCCCAACCTCCAGTCCATCAACAACTTCTTGACTGTCTCCCAAAACGTTACCTGACTCTGACCCCTTTGCTTCAGGGCTGCCAGGAAGCATACTTTCAGGAACTGCCTCTTCAGATCTCTCTCAGAGGGCAGCAACCCCATAGACTGTACTGTGAATCACGGCCTCTGAAGTTGTGCAGAGCTTCTGCTTCTCCCTCCCCACTGTGGCAGTCAGCTTTGTCCAGCCACCATCCTGCCTCTCAGTAATACTGGAGCTGAGACTCAGGTCTCATGCAAGCTGAGACCCAGGACATGATGGGCCTCACCAATAGAGAAAAGGTCACACTGTTGAGAGTTGGGATTTGCCTTGAACAGGCAGTCCAGGCATTCTTGGTTGCAGGGAGGGGTCTTTTTATAAGTAGAGGTAGTGGTAAGATAATATTTCCATGTGCTTCTGGCAACAGGCCTTCGTTTTACAGAAAGAGCTTGCACATTTTGGGGAAGGGAAGAAAATGGCTGGAAGGGTCCTGGGAGAGCTGCTGAGGTGAGGGCTAGTAGCAATTTTTCTCCTCAGTTCAGGAATAGAGGAGTATGAAAGGCTACAAATGAACCTAAGATCCTTCCATGCATGGGAGCTGGAGATACCCCACAGGCATAAACTCAGGAGACTCCAAAATCACAGGCTGACTTCTCTAGCACCAATTTGATTGGCTGTCTCTGCCTGCCTCAGTTTATTCCTCGTACTGAATAGTCAGGTTCTTCCACACACATCAGAGTCCTGCTCCAGCCCTGGGTCCTCCCACCTGCCAGTGTTACCTGGGTTTGGCTAGGTTCTGAAAGGTCAGGCTGGCTTACCTCTTGCTACCATCAGATTCTTCCTCATTAAACAAATGAATCACATTCCTAATTTGAGCAACAGAATTTATGTAGCTACTTCCAGCAGGTTGTCACCTCTCAGTCAGCAGCGAGATTAATTTCCTTCTCTTGGAAATTCTAGCCCTGCTGGTCAATAAACCTTATTAATGACTGAAATCCCCCATTACCTCTTCTCAGGCAGGTAACCCTAGGTAAACAGATTCCTCGTTGGTTTGATGCAGCTCCCAGACCCTGGCAGGGCAAGGACAAGGATCTTCCAGTCTAGATATGTCCTGAACCACATAGAGTACACAGCAGGTATTCACACAGGAGAGAGACTGCCCATTCCAGGGATGTTCTGAACCACTTAAAGCCACAGGAGGTGTTCAATTTCCACTTATAAATAAACAGAGAATGTATGTTGCTCAGATACATATATTAATGAAATCACCTTAAGAGCCTGACCCTCAACCAAGACCCTCCAGCTCTTTCCATCCTTTGTTCCTTCAGCTTCCCACGATCATACTCAAATCAGTCCTTTTGAACTTTCCAGACTCAGATTTTGGCTCTTAATGTTTCCTGCCCTTGAATGGTCTCAGCAATCTCTCTCTCGGTAACAGGCCTCATGCTGACTGCATGGGAGGGAAGGGTAGGAAAATGGGAAGGATTCCAGAATTTGTTCTAAATCTGGCTCTGCCACTTACTCATTGTACTTCATCTCTCTGTTCCTAAAATTTATTTATATGTAAACCACATGGAGTTCTTGAAAAGATTAAATAAAAAAACATGGTGAGAATGATTCACAGAGTGCCTGACTCATTTAATTAGCAACAGTGTTTTAGGCACTGGAGCTGCAATGGTGCTCAAGGCAGACAAGATTACTCCTCCCAAAGAATTTAATTGTCTCTCCTGGGGAAAGGGAATGGTGGCAAGATTTAAGACTTGTTGGAAATTCCCATTGACAAGTGTCAACTCACTCAGGGACCACTGGTCTTTGAGGGCTGAGAGGGAAAGACTCTTCCAAGAATCTCTGAGACAAGGACACCATCTTCTATTTGACAACGAGTATGTATATCAGTGGAGGCTACTGAATACTCTGAAGAGTGCATAATACAGTTCATGAAGTTTCTGGAGAGAAAAAATGATCTCCCCACATTATGCTCTGTTTGGCTTGGCCTTTCCATCCCTCGCTAGTTTGTGCTGTCTTTTATCAAGTCATTGAATCAGAGCCAACTGTTAGGAAAGGATGCAGAGTGGGCAGCTCTGAGGCAGCTGAGAGAGAGTGATATTGAAGGAAGAGTAAAGAATGCTTTTGAATCCCAAAGTTACACTTAATTTGAATCTGTTGAGGGCTGGGAATTGTTGCTCCCTCTTGGTAATGAAGTGCAAGGCCACCCAGACCAGCCTAGTAGCCAAGGATCTCTTGAGGCAAAACAAGGTGGGGAGAGGGGAACATAAGGTAAACCAGAGAGAGAGAAACAAGAGGAGATCCAGAGAAGACAGAGGCAAGGCTGAGAAGGGTTGAGAGAAGATGGAGAAGATGGAGAACAGGCTGAGGCTAGACTGTGAGAGTCGAGACAGTCCTGAAAAGAGCTAGTTGACTTAATTGCCAAGTCTACAAAGTCTTCTCTGTTTCTGTTTCCACTGAACATGATTCTACCAATTTACAAGGAAAATGTATAATGTTCTCAGTCTTCCAGGGCTCCAGGAAGTACTGTGCTAACTTATACCCATTGTATGTATCATCTTACTGAGGCTCACAGGCAAGTGCTGATGCTCTTGCTCATGGGCCTCAGATCTGCATGGTGCAAATGATATAGGCAGTAGGGTGCTTGTGTAGAAGCCAAAGCAAAGAAGTCAGCTTTTAGAAGCTGCTCTCATTTCTCATCTCTATGGATTTCCATGGATCCTTTGCCTTCATGTGGGCAACTAGGGGGACAGGAGACGAGGGGAGAATGAGGTGTAGAAGGCAGGAAGGAGTCATGAGTCCTCATTCTCCAAATCTGCTGAAGCAGTCTGGTTGAGAAAGGGGAGAAGAATGCTGAGGAGGGTGGACAGGCCTGGGTTGAATGGGTGATGAAGATAAAATGGGAATGTCCTGAGAATAAAGTGGAAACAATTGGATAGGATAGAAGTGGAAGAGAGCACTTGTTAGCAAGCGGCACTGTCTTGAATGTGGCAAGACAGTGTAATCCCAGTTGGGATGCTGAGGTGGTGATAATTGCATCATAATAGAAGATGATGGCCTTGAAGTCGAGAATCCGATGGAGCACATGGAGAGTGAGAATACACTGGCCCTTGATGGAGCCTAGTGTCTGATGATCTTAGAAGGTTTGTTCACAGTCAGTGAGGAGAAATGTATCTGATAAACTGAATAGATTCCCAGGCAAGATACCAGGAGGGCATTTATTCTGAAAAACAAAAATCAGGGAACTAGTTCGGGTATTGACCAAAAAACATGAAGGCAAATTTTACATTCGGTATTTATAGCTAAATTACACATTGTCTCAACCTCTGATTAACAAGGTGGTTAGGTGACTCCTAACCACAACCAGGGTTCCTAGGTAAGGACATAGCTACTGAGCAGGGCCCTGAAGTCGGCTGTTGCTGGCACTTTTCCATCCTTCAGGAGGCAAATGAAACAGCCAGAGAGTCATAAGCAGAGTCAGAGACAGAGATGAGGAAATAAACAGAGCAGTGACAGAGGGAAATGCAAGGGCTAGAGGATGCAGAGGGAGATGAGATGCCATCAAGCTGATTCTTAAATCACCCAAGCCTTTTTATTTCTGCTTCTACTGCTCCCTGAGATGGTTCTAATAAGACACTAAGGATATTTAAAATGGGCCCAGGGTGTTCAGAGGCTTCAAAATTGGCCTTCATCCTTCCCATTATTCACTTCAACTAAACCCTCTAAAAGTGTAGGCAGTATGTCCACAGTAGAAGGCTGTTAACAATGTGGGAACATTGTGGTCCAGTCCAGTTGATCAGCTACTGTCACTCGTGGTCAATCAGAGAGAGAGAGGGAGGTGAAGTTAGGAGAAAATGGGTGTTTCTTCTGAAGACCAAAAATCAGGGAACAGGTTTGAGTATTAATCAAAAAACCTGGTCCCTGAGGCAAATTCTACATTATTTATAGCTAAAACACACATTGTCTTACATGTTTTAACTACTGATTAGCAGTGTCTATGTGTCTCATGACCATATCCAGAGTTTCTTTTTTAATCAGCGTTTAGTATTCTCAATACCTATTGTCATAAATCAGTGTCTAGACTACATTAGTCTTGTTTTTAAAACAATCCTGAAGTGTGCCTTTTCTTTTTAGTTATAATAACAGGTTCTGGTTCACATATGACCCAACTAATGATTACATAACACATGAATGAACACCACAACAGAAATTTACATTTAAAGAAATGAGTACACATTAATGGTTTCAGAGAATTTACATTGAGTCTATCTCTTATCTTGTAAAGGTCTTTTCAAAGACATGTCACTTTTTTATTTCTTACCATTAGCTGTTTTCTCCAGCACCAGCTTGTTAGCTAAATTGGCCTTCTAAACCAGTGTGGAAGGTCATGCTAGCGCAAAAGAAGGGGGGTTACAATCCTAGAGCAGTGAAGGGAGTGCGGGAGAGAAGAAAAAGAAAACCAATGTGCACTTTAAGTTCAAGCAGTTTATGTTCAGCTTGGCCTTAACTACAAAAATAAGCCTTTAAAAATTTTTTATTTTATTTTAAATAATCAAAATAGTCACTTCTTAGCCTGTTACACTTTGAAAATTATCCTGTTATAGATCACATAAGATCACTTGAAACCATGCCTTTCTGTTTGTGTGTCTCCTAGTCAGGGATTATGGCATTTATTTTTCATTTTCTTCTCCCAAAACATGTAGAGAAAGTTCTATATAAATGCTCTTTGCATAACCTCAATTTTGGAAATGTGTGTGGGGATAGGGGAGTGAAATAGGGAGTTCACACACATTCAAGCCTTCCCTGAGGATGGTGTCACATACTCAGAAATAGAATGCTTGCTTTTGAGACTGACTCTGTCCCCTTTCTGAATCCTACAGTTTAATTGCTGCTAACCTTGCTTGTTCATCTGTAAAAGGAAAACTGATGTAATGCCAATTCATTTGATTGGCTGGAAATACAAACTTTTAATTCTTGTGTTTTTCTGGCACAGTCTAATTGTGGCACTGACACCTAAAAGTATTATTTCACATTATGTTAAATTTAGATTTATTGGACAAGGTAATTTGGTCAGAAGCTTGTACAAATGAGTTTGGAGCAGCAGGAAAACTGGAAAAGAGACATTCTGTTACCTGGTTTCTGCCCCTGCCTGATTGTTGGTGTGAGCAGAGGCACTTCCTGGGGGTCCACTCATGTGTGACTGTGTGCTGTTGCTATGGGTAGATACTGATGGGAAATACTATACAACTGACCAGCATCTGGACATTGAAAAGGAATGGGCATGAGGAAATTAGATGAAGGAAGAGGAAAGATGGAGGACACTGGAAGCAGCAGTTTGTAATAGTCCAGTTCATTCTTTTGCCTGTTCAGACAAGATGAAGAATCATCTGTCTCTTTTTTAAAAATGTGTACTGGCTTGGGCTATTGTTCTATATTTAGAGCATCATATTTACACACACACACACACATACATATATAATATATATAACATATATAATATATAACATAATATATAAACATTATAAATATATTATATATAACATATATATTATATAACATGTATGTAGCATATATATAACATATATATTTAAACAAAACAATAGTGAAGCTGATATAGTTGTTAATTTCCTTCCCCCATCCCACCCACTCAACTTCCCTTTCCCCTTGTGCTCTGAAAGATCTGAAAGACCCTCTAAATACCCCCTCCAGGAAAGGTGCTGTGAAAGATCACTTTGGGGTCCACTGGGAAACTGGACAATGCTCCATCTGTGTATAGAAATGAACTCATGCATGATGGTTTCTCTCTCTTGGTGGAGTTTTTAGTACTTTTCATTTTGCTAATTTGCTCATTTTCCCAACTGGAACCTATTTATCTTGTTTGGCTTTAAACTTTTTAGTTAAAAATATACATGCCTATGGGAAAAAAGGGTAGTATAATAGAAGAAAGTAGTTGATAGGGTCATGGAATTATGGGTGATGATCTGTCCTTTTATTTTCCAAAATGTCCTCAATTGTAAGAGCAAAGTGGTTCAAGGAAACTGAGATGAGTTGTTGAGCTTTAGTATTTCATGAAATAATAGCCCAGGTTTTTATAAGGTTCTAATAAAAATAAACAATTATTCTAAGATTTTATAATAATTTGCTAAATGTATAGTCATTAATAGTAAGCTATAATAACTTTTACCACTTGAAGCAAGATACCTGCCTAAGTTAGGCTCCTACCTTCCCACAGACACTGGTTAAGAGAGGTGCCATCTTTCTTGATGATTACATCTGGCTCCCAGGTTCTTAAGAAAGACTGCCCTGGGATGTAGACCTGGCAAGAAGCATTTAAAACTTTTACATCTCATAGGGACAGATACAAAATTTACAATTACAAGATTCCTAAACTAAATGTTTTAAGAAAAAGGAAGGCAAGGCCTATTTTTGTTAGCTTAAATTTAGTAAAGTTTAGCTTGACTAAAGTTTAGTTAAGCTGAGAGAAACATTAAGATCCTTTTGGTCAGGAAGGGTGCTAAATCAATGCATCTGATTCAAAGTGCTCACATGATGATAAGATTTTGGCTTCATATTTTGTACCTGTGCCCACGGGTTATTTGCTATTCCCTAATCCAGTTTCAGTGACTTGTAGAAAATGGGGCATGGTTTTGGAATCACACTGAAAAGTAAATCTTTTGTCTTTTCAGTACCTGTATTTTAGGTCAGACTATCCCAAACAAACCCTCCAATCTGGTGAAATCTGTCTAGCCATTTTCACAAACATGACAGAAGGGTAGTTTTTGTTTTCAAGGAATTATTTATAATTCTTAAAACATTCTTTATAAATTATGTTAGTGACACCAAAGTGATAGAGAATTCGCAGGAATAGGGGGCTTTTGTGTAACGATCAAGAATTCGGGTTCTGGAACCATACTATGGGTTACAGACATTTATGAACAAACCATAAAATCTCACTTTGTCTTCTCTTCACTAAAGCAGGGTGATAACTGCACTGACCTCAGCGTGTTATTGTTAAGGTTAAATGAGGTGTTTCATGAAAAGTGCTGAGAACAGTACCTGGCATCAAGATGTATTGGCCACTGTTACACAAAGGGAGGTAGTAAGCTGGACTTGGAGTGTGTCTGCCCTGCTAGTGCTAAGAGGGTCCCAGTCATAGGCACTGCAATAAACTATTTTGCAAATAAGCCAGTGCTTTCATTTCCAAGTGGTGCACTAACATCTTGGCACAAAATTCATGACTGAAAACAACACAAATGTATTGTCTTAGAGTTCTTGGGGTCATAAGTCCAAAATGGCACAGAAGAGCTGTGATTTTTTTCTTTTTCCACCAGAGGCTCTATGAGAAAATGTTCCTTTGCCTTTTCTAGCTTCTTAAGATGGCCACATTCCTTGGTCAGTGGCCCTGCATCACTCTGACCTCTGCTTCTGTTGTCTCCTCTGACTCTGCCCCTCTTGCCTCCCTCTTGTGAGGACATTTTCTGATTTCATTAAGCCCACTCGGATAATCCAAGATAATTTACATAACTCAGAACAACTCAGTTGCATTTCAAAGTCCCTATTGCCAGATAAGATACTGTAGTCACAGGTTTCGAGGATGAGGAGTGAATGTCTTTAGAGTGAGATTATTTCACCTATCCATGACCACCAACTGGGGGATGAATGGCAGTGTGGTAACAGGAAGGCTTGATTGATGTGCCTCTGTGTTATACCTTTAATCCAGGCCTTCCCTGATGGATGATCTCTGTGAAGCAAATGGCACTTTTGCCATCAGCTTACTAAAAATGTTGGGTGAAGAGGACAGCTCACGAAATATATTCTTTTCTCCCCTGAGCATCGACTCTGCCCTGGCCATGGTCTTAATGGGAGCAAAAGGAAACACCGAAGCCCAGATGTCAGAGGTATGTGTGCTGGTCACAGAGGAAGGACAACACATGTTTTTTTGGTCCTTCCATAGAACTAGCCTTTCCATACTTTCACTCCAGCTGATGAAAGCTGATGTGTCTGGGGACTTCATTGATGGAGAAGGAGCTGACATGGGTGGAAAGTGAATTGTGCAGGACTGGTCATCTAGTCTGGTGTTTATGTGAGAAATCAAGTTACAAAATTATTTTCTGCAGGTCACATCATGAATACATTCTGGTGAAATTGAGTCTCTGCTAAGTAAGGCAAATTATAATTATGCCCCACAAGAAGGCAAAAAATTCCAACCTTATTAAATTTTAAAATTTTGCTAGCACTATATTTTAAAGAGAAATGCAGCAGTGTAAATGAGCTTTTCATTCAGTGGATTCTTTCCAGTGTATGACTGTGCATCAGTGGAAGAATGAAACCAAAACCTGGACTTATATCTTCTGGAGTTATTTAGAGAAATTATATACAAACAAGATAGTAGATGATCCTTTAGGGATGTTATTTTGACCATCTGGTGAAAATGTTCCAGAAAAATTGCCATATGAACATCATTTTTGTCACTAACATCAGGGTTGTATGGATGATCTCTAAGTGCATCTGAGAACCCCAATAAAGATCCCCCTGTGGTTGTTTCTTTCAACTCATCCCAAGCCTCCAGGACTGAGGCTTTGGATTAGAGGTGACTGGGAGACACAGAAACAACCTTAATTCTCATTCTGACTAGACATTTAAATCATAATCTGATCTGGAGGACTTGAGTAAAATTGCATATGAAACATTTTTATTTTTTGTTTTTGCTCTTTTTGGCATTCCCTGTGTCATCTCAGCTGCCTGTGTTTTCTGTTCTGCCTCCCTCCTGCGTTATCACATACTGCCTTGCTGACATGGATAAATCTGCTAGACCAGAGGCTCTCACCTGGGAGTTGGGGGAAATTTTTGCCTCCCTGGGGACACTTGGCATGATCTGGACAGCTTTAGTTCTCATTACTGAGAGGTGCTACTGACATCTAGTGGACAAAGGTCAGAAATGCTGCAAAACCTCCTTCAATGCTCAGGACAACCCTCACAACCAAGTATCCGGCCGCAAAGGTTAATACTGTACTGCCAGGTTGAGACAGGCTGTGCTAGACAATTAAGCCAAACCTTTTAAGAGAGGATGCTGTGTGATCTTTCAGTACAGACAGTTGTTTCGAGATAGCTCTTTCAGGGAGTCTAATGGCCATGTTAACAGTTGGCTTTGTTTTCTATCCTCAGGCACTTTGTTTGAACAAAGACGGAGATGTTCACCGAGGTTTCCGATCACTTCTCAGTGAAGTTAACAAAACTGGCACTCAGTACTTTCTCAGAACTGCCAACAGGCTCTTTGGAGAAGAAACGTGTGATTTTCTTCCAGTAAGTAGTACTCACATATTGATGAAAAAGAATTGAAAGTAAGATAGAAACTACAAAAGAGCAGAGGATAAAGTGTAACTCTATTGCCTTTTCGTGTGCTTAGACTTACACCTCTGTAATTATAATTTTAAATGTTATGAGGGATTCGGAATGGTGTTCTTTTAAAATTGCTCCTGGTGGGCAACCCCCTTGGGTCCCCTCCCACTGTGGGAGCTTTTCTGTCCTCTTAATAAATCCTGCTTTCAAAAAAAAAATTTTTCCTGGTACATTCCTCCCTGATGTTACCGTCAGTACTTCCAGCCTTCTGCTCGCATTCCTGCTTCTTTCCTTGTTTCCCTATCCCTGAATGACCACATTATTCACATCATTCTACATTCACATCATTCTACATTCTCCTCCCCAGTCTTGTTCTTGGTTGCTGGACTGCTTCCTATGGAGATGGACTCTCAAGGTCTCTTAAATTTGCTCCCCCGCCTTTTTTTTTGAGTCAGAGTCTCACTCTGTTGCCCAGATTGGACGCAATGGCATGATCAAGGTTCACCACAGCCTCAATTTCCTGGGCTCAGGCAATCCTTTCGTCTCAGTCTCCTGAGTAGCTGGGACTAAAGGCGTGTGCTATCATTCCTGGCTAATTTTTAAAAATTTTTTTGTTTAATGAGGTCTTGCTGTGTTGCCTAAGCTGGTATTGAACTCCTGGGCTCAAGCAATCCTCCCACCTTGGCCTCTCAAAAAGTTTAGGATTATAGATGTGAGCCACTGTGCCTGCTCCCTCTTTTGAATCACCATGGACATTTTTTGAGTCCAGACTCTCATCTTTCCAAGTCCATCCTGGTCCTTTCCTTTGTCTCATAAATCTACACTTCTGCCAAAATAGTCTTCCCAAAATGAAAATTCATTTATAAAACTGAGGTTTTAAAGCTGAGTAATTTTTGTTTACCTGAGTTTATAATTCTAAAGTACCCTAGTCCAGTCAAATCTTGCCATAATACAGTGAGTTTCAAAACATTATGCCATATAATATGCAAGGTGATGCTATCTTGAAATTAATCCAATGATCTCAGCAAGTTTGGCCATCTTCTTGACTGAGAGTTCCGAGGGTTCTCATCTAAGACTCAAATACATCCCTGTCCTGGAGGCTGTTGGGTTCCGTCCCCTGGAAATTGCCTGCCCTGGTCTTATCTACCTTTGGTGAGATTCATCACGGGGAACCAACTTCCACTTTTTTCTCAGTTGCTTGGTTCCTCCTTCCCTCCATCCTCTTTCTTCGATAGAAATTAAAATATTTGAGAAGAGGAAATAGGCAGAGAATGGGAGCCAATTGCCACAATTGCCAGCCATACCGTATCTCAAGCCAGTTTTTTGTTTTTTTTTTTTGAGTTGTGGTCTCACTTTGTTGCCCAGACTGCAGTGCAGTGGGATAATCATGGCTCGCCACAATCTCGATTTCTTGGGCTCGGGTGATCTTTCCACTCAGATTCCTGAGTAGCTGGGACAGGCGCATACTACCACACTTGGCTATTTTTTTTTTATTTTTGTAAAGACAGAATCTTGTTATGTTGCCCAGGCTGGTCTTGAACTCCTGGGTTCAAGCAGCCCTCCTGTCTCAGCTTCCCAAAGTCCTGGGATTACAGATGTGAACTCTCAATCCTGACATGGAGCTAGGTCTTACTGGGATGCGTTACCTGGATTTTAATGTATTAAATACAGGCCTTTTCTGATTGGATCCAAACTGACATTTCAAGGCTTATGTCCTACTGTGCTTTCCCTAATCCCCTCCCTGAAACACACAAACACATTGGCACACACCTGTGTGTACACACGCTGAGACACACAAACATGCACATATGTACACGCACACACAGTTCACACACTTGCACCAGCACTAACGTGTACACATGCGCACACACATAGTCATACACCCATGCACATACATGTTCACACACACACAGCTCACTTGCACGTACTCTGATCCAGGCCCATTACTTCTACCCCTGGAGGGTGTTCCTTGCTTCGTATTCTCCCAATCAGCCATGGTGACCCAGATCTCAAATGCTGTTTCCTTTGTCAACTTGTAGAGCCGCACGCATTTTAATAATATGCTCTCCCAGCCAGGCTTGGTGGCTCAGCCTGTAATCCCTCGCTTGGGGAGGCTGGGGTGAGTGGATTGCCTGAGCCTGCGGGTTCGAGACCCGCCTGGGCAACTTGGCGAGACCTCATCTCTACAAGAAATCTAAAAATTAGCCGGGTGTGGTAGCGCGCGCCTGTAGTTCCAGCTACTTGGAAGGCTGAGGCAGAAGGATCGCCGGAGCCCAGCAGGTCGAGGCTGCGGTGGCCGGAAGTGTGCCACTGCACTCCAGTCTGGGTGACAGAGTGAGACTCCAATTCAAAAAATAAAAAATAAAAAAAGGATCTAATGCTGCGGCTTATCTGACAGGAGGCGGAGCTCAGATTGTAAAGCTGG